>JAHTLZ010001870.1:288-13778 GCA_023846285.1 Phrynocephalus versicolor
GTCCAAAACATCTGGAGTGCCAAAGGTTCACCACCACTGCTCTACACAGTATGCTTCTGTTGATGCAACAAAGAATCACATTGGCTTTCTTGGACGCCGCATCACACTTCTGACTCATGTTCAATTTGTGATCCACCAAAACTCCCAGATCCCTTTCACAGGTACTATTTTCCAGCCAGGTGTCTCCCATCCTGTATCTGTGCAATTCATTCTTTTTACCTAGATACACCACCCCACATTTCTCTCTGTTGAACCTCATTCTGTTAGCTTCGGCCCAAGACTCTAATCTCTCAAGGTCCTTTTGGATCTTCATGATGCTTCGTGGTTAGCCACGACCCATGAGCCACAAATGAGCATGAACCAACCAAAAAGCTAAGCCAGGTGGTAGTTTGGTCTTCAGTTCATGACAGGACAGCGGCCCCAGATCCTGTCATGCCACTGCCATCATGCCACCACCTTTACAACATCTTACCTTGGCCTCCATTGCTGCTGCTGCTAACCCTAACCCTAACCCTAACCCACCATTGTCAGCAACAGTAGGGCCATGTCCCTTTCAGCAGCCGGGCCTGCTGCCCTTGCGCATGCGCCTAGGTCTCAAATCACACCGGCAGACAGAAACAGATGAATGGCAGTCAGCCCAAAATATATCTCTATCTTTAACAGCAATAAAACACACTCACTTGCAACACCCAATTGCACCGCTTAATAAAGGAGAACTAAACAAATTTATGTAGCAAAAATACAATATAACTTTACTATAAAGTATATGCACAAGGAAAATAACAATAAAACAATTTAAAAATACTTAACATATTTCTTGGAGAAAAAGGGGAGGCAATGGCAGCATTCTACCAGGAAAAAGAAGTTGTGAGCAACAATGTAGTGTTGCTGTGCTGTAGCTTGCTGTGCTGGAGGGAAGACCTTCTCTTATACTAGCTAAAGAAGGGACAGGGGAGAGATAATGTATAATAGCCTGGATAGTTTGATTCTGGAAAGTTCAGGCTATTAAAGGGGAAGAGTCCTTCATGCATGGCTGCATTGCAAACAACAACAACAACAACAACAACAACAACAACATGTTGCATGGTGCATATTGGTCTTTTAAAATCAGATTCTTGCTGCTTCCTGACTGCTGGTGTCAGTGCAGCAAGAATCTGCTTTTAAAAGACCCGCACGCACCATGCAAAACCCTGCTCTTTGAATGGCATGGAGGTCTTTTAAAATCAGATTCTTGCTGCTCCCCTGTTGAGTAATTTCAGCTCGGCTATGTGTGTGTGTTGCATCGTTACAGTCGTGACCGACCCTTCATGACCCCATGTCCATGGAGGTTTCTAGGCAGGAATACTGGAGTGGCTTGCCAGTTCCTACTCCAAGCGCCCACAGCACCTGGTATTCCCTGGTGGTCTCCCATCCAAGTACTATTTTATTTTATTTATTTTATTTTTACAACTTATATGCCGCCCACTACCCAAAGGTCTCTGGGCGGCTTCCAATCAAGGAATTAAAACAGTTAAAAACATCAAACAACAATAAATAATTAAAACAACAATAAAAGCCCTATGCTAAAAACGTCACACTAAAATTGCCATCAGAAGACCCACAATCTAAATTGTATCAATTAAAAAACTTCTGGAACAGGAAGGTTTTTACCTGGCGCCGAAATGTCATCAGTGTTGACGCCAGGCGGATCTCACGTGGGAGGGCATTCCATAGCTTGGGGGCAGCTGCCGAGAAGGCCCTATGTCTACAAGCCATCCCTCTTACCTCCTTGAGGGATGGCTCTTTCAAGAGGGCCCCCTGGCTTGATCTTAGTTGCCGGGTAGGTTCATATGGAAGGAGGCGGTCTTTCAGGTATCCAGGTCCTAAGCCATTTAGGGCTTTATATGTCAAAACAAGCACTTTGAATTGGGCTCGGGCAGCAACTAGTAACCAATGTAGGCTATGTAGAATCAGTGTGATGTGATCCCTAGCGTCCCCACCACTTACTAGCCGCGCTGCACGATTCTGAACCAGTTGCAATCGCCGAACCGTCTTCAAAGGCAGCCCCATGTAGAGCGCATTGCAGTAATCAATACGGGATGTTACCAGTGCATGTGTAACTGTCATGAGGCTCTGTTCATCTAGGTAGGGGCGCAGCTGGTATATATTCCGTAGCTGGAGAAAGGCACCCCTGGCCACCGAGTCCACCTGGGCTTCCAGAGTTAGACCGGGGTCCAGGAGCACCCCCAAGCTACGGACCCTGTCCCTTAGGGGGAGTGCAACCCCATCCAGAACAGGGAAGTGGCCCTCTAGCCTGTCTGACGAGGCACCCACTAACAGCACTTCCGTCTTGTCTGGATTGAGTTTCAATTTGTTAACCCTCATCCAGTCCATTATCTGGCCCAGACACGAGTTCAGCACAGAAACTGCCTCACCTGGATTGGTGGAAAATGAGAGGTAGAGCTGAGAATCATCAGCATATTGCTGAGTCCTCAGCCCAGACCTCCTGATGACCTCTCCCAGTGGTTCCATGTAAATGTTGAACAGCGTTCCTATGCCGGGAGACTCCAACAACATCTGCCACCCCCACGCCTTTTGGTTGAGAGCCAGAAGGGGCTGCTTGCAGCTTTTCTCTGTGGGTGCTGTTTGGCCTTGGAGTCCCTGTTGCATGTTCATGGATATGGTGGGGAGTGGGAGGTAGGATCGTGGGGGTGAATGGGTGGATAACTGTTGCCATCAAGTATAAGAGATAGGACCCACAATAGAACTAAGGGAACAGGAAGGGGGGAGGGCAATGGATGGGGCAGCCATTGGAATTGTGCTGGGTAGGGGAAGGTATGGTGGTAGGAGTGGAACATGCCCGCCTAGGAGAAGAGAGTTTAGATACCTTACATCTATCCCCTCTTCTGGTTCCACCCCTAGCCAGAAGGAATCAGGTGACCATATCAGTGAGCCCACAAGCCACACGGTGCTGTTGTTGAATGCCAGGTCGGTACAAAATAAGACCGCCCTCATCCATGATGTTATATTGGATGAGGGTGCCGACTTGGCATGTATTACCGAGACCTGGGTGGGAGAGGAGGGTGGTGTTCCCCTCTCCCAGCTATGCCCGCCTGGGTACTCGGTCCAGCACCAGTGTCGCTTGAAGGGTCTGGGAGGGGGAGTTGCTATAGTCTATCGGAGTTCTATCTCCTTGACCAGACTTCCTGTCTCCTTGGGAGGAGGCCTGGAGGGCCTGTACTGTGTGTTGGGCTCACGAGACAGATTGGGGATTCTGTTGGTGTACCGCCCACTAGAGATGGGCACGACTCAGAAAAATTGTTCGTTTTCATTTTCGTTTTCATCTAGGGGTCCATTTCGGCTTGTTTCCGTTTTCGTGAGCTAATTTTCAAAATTTTTCGTTTTCGTTTTGTTGCGTAACGAAAACGAGAAACGAAAACAAAAATGAAAATTTTTTCGTTTCTTCCCATTTAGCTCCATTAAGTGCTTTTCCAGTAACGAAAAACGAAAAATGGCTCGAAATTAGTCGTTTCGTTTCCGTTTTCGTTCCAGTTTTGAGCCGTTTTTCGTTTTTCATTTCGTTACGTAACGGAAACGAAAAACGAAAACGGAAACGAAAATTCCGCTAAGTCGTGCCCATCTCTACTGCCCACCCTGCTGCGTACCAACAGTCTCCCTGCCTGAGCTGACAGAGGTTGTCTCGGACCTGGTGTTGCAGACCCCCAGACTGTTGGTACTGGGGGACCTCAACATCCATGCTGAGGCAGCCTTGAATGGGGCAGCTCAGGACTTCATGGCTGCCATAACAACCATGGGGCTGTCTCAATATGTCAACGGCCCAACACATGAGAAGGGCCATACTTTAGACCTGGTCTTCTCAACGGGATTGGAGGATGGTGGTCTGGATGTGGAGGGGTTGGTTCTAATTCCATTGTCATGGTCAGACCACTTTCTGGTCAAGTTTAGGCTATTAGCTTCTTCTACCCTCTGCAAGGGTGGGGGATCTATTCAGATGATCCGCCCTCGGAGACTAATGGATCCAGATGGTTTCCTGAAAGCTCTGGGGGATTATCCGTCTGATATGGTCGGCGCTCCTGTCGAAGCTCAGGTCACCCTGTGGAATAGGGAAATGTCCCGGGCGGTTGACACGATTGCACCTAAGCGCCCTCTTCCCTTACGCAGAGCCCAGACAGCTCCTTGGTATACATATGAGCTGCGGGCAATGAAGCAGGAGGGGAGCGCAAGTGGAGAAAATATCACTGTGAGTCCGATCGAACACGGCTTAGAGCCCATTATCGGGCCTATTCCGTGGTGATACGGTTTGCGAAAAGGCAATATTTCACAAACCGTATTGCTTCTTCAGAGTGCCGTCCAGCAGAGCTGTTTCGGGTGGTCCGAGACCTTCTTCAACTGAGAAATACGATGGAGGTTCTGGACCACTCAGCAGCCCGCTGTGACGAGTTTGCTATCCACTTTGAGGAAAAAATCGCTCAGATTTGCAGGGAATTGGACTCCACTATTGGTGCTTAGCTTCCGAAATCAGGCGAGATCGGATGTGCTTAGGGCATCTAGGCAGCTACTCAGCTCGGCGAGCCCAAGCTGAAGTCTGCTAGAATCCTCTAGTACCCAATGAAAGAAATCTAGCATGCGAGAGGTCCAGATAATTACCGGTTTATTGGGCCCAATAAAGAAACGGTAAGGCCAACAAACCCACAGCAAGGCAGTGTGAGATCGTTGGCCCCGAGGAGAAGATGAACACAAATTCTTATACCCCTCTCCCTCCCACAAAGCGCGTGCATCTCCTGGGCTGGGCAAGAGGTGGGCCTTGGGGGGGATCCAATGGGGACAGTGCAGGGGTTTCCTGGGGGAGGTCTCAAGGCGTTCCTGTTGTTCTGAAACTGGATACCCACTTAACCTGTCTGCCAGGTGCGGCTGGGCCTTCTATGTCCTTTAATGGGCCATTCGAGGTGGGAGAATAGAGGAAGAGAGAAAAGCATTGTTCAAGGGTCCATGTAATTGTCATCTAATGGGTGGCTTGGAGAGTCCAGAAGGAATCTTCAGCAGTGAGATGGAACTTCCTGGTGAATGTGGAAATGGGACAATAGGTGGCCTCTTGGCTGAAGATAATCCATTGTACGTGTAGGAATTCATGTCCTCATCCCATCGACCGTTGGAGGTTCTTCTAGAAGACTCAGTCCTTTCTCTGGGGTTGCCATATTGTCCTTTTTCTTATGCCACGGTCCCTTTTGCCCGAGATGGTGGCCCAAGAGAAGTAGGAAACAGTGTAGGAATGTGTCTTTAGGCGGATCCAGAGAGAGTGGGTTGGGACGAAGAGGAAGTGAGTGAGAGAGAGAAAGAGAGGACCCAGATGCAGGTAGACCAAAGAAGGAGTGGGGGGGAGGAAAAAGGGGAACTAGGAAGGAAGCTAAGGCCTAGGATGCCCAGACGGGTAAGAGGGTTCAAGTCATTTTGGGGGCGTGAGGGGTGTTCTGGGGTGTGGAGACGGTCATCCGTGACATCTCCTTCAAGAGCCTGAGACCACAGTGGATATGAATGGTCAACGCAGGGAATTAGCCTGAGTTGTGTGTCTGGCTCTTTTAAATGTCCTGGAAATGAATTGTTTCATCCTGGCCCAACAAGGAATGTTTTGGGAAGAGTCTCAGGGGACCCCAAAAGCATCTCTGAGAATTTCATAATGTCCAATTGTGTCCGTTGGGGTCAGAGCAGCAAGAATCTGCTTTTAAAAGACTCAAGCACCATCAGGTGGGCCAGGCAGGATTAGCAGGTGGGCGGCGGGGGTACGAAGGTATGGACTCCCACTGCCCGCCCACTTTCTGGGCATGAAAATTTTGAATTAGCAAGGGAAACCTGCTGGGCTGCAGAGCTGTCAAAATCACCTGGCTGTTGGCGTGCCTGACAGTCAGGTGATGTTGATAGATCCAGATGTCCCTTCGAAATTCAAGGCATCCCTGTGTACATGCTTACACAGAACATAGCCCTTTGTACTTTTGACTTATACACAATATGTTACAAATATGATGCCCATGTCCATCCAGAAAAGATTGTGCATGTTTACATAACTATAGCATAGTATTTTTCCATATATTTTTGACAGACCAACTGTGATATTTTGTTTTAAGATCACATCTCTCCTTCCATACTTACTTCAGATGCATAGGGATTGCAATGTTGGTTTGACATTTGATTATGCTTCATTTTGTTAAACTAAATGTAATTTATCCTTGCTAAATTAAGTACATCAATCTCAAGAATGCAAAACTTAATAATTCCAAATTGTTACATGATCTGATGATATTTGCAGCAGGAAGGGCAAGGAAGGTTAGTTTTTAAGGTAAAGGGCATACAATCCTTCTCCATTAATGGCAACCCAGCATCTTCCTTAGTTTCTCTTTCTTTACTTCTCTGCCTGTAATTCCACTGCATCTTCTTTATTTTAATAGTCAAAACTTCACAAACAACAAAATCTTGAGTATTTGGAAGGTGCCACTTCAACCTGTGAGCACTTCTGGTCTCTGTGCTGTTCCCTAAAGTCATAGAACTAATGCCCAAATACCATTTCTGCACCCTTGCCTGAAAACAGCATGCTGAGGTTCCTGTCAAATGTTAACAGCTAGGCAATGGTCACCTATATCCAAACCCTGTTTGTCTGTTTACCAAAGAACAAAAAAGAGCAATATAGTACAGTAGGACCCCCGTATCCACTGATTCAGTTATCGATGGTTGGCAGAGGAAAATAAATAAATAATTCAGCAGCCACAAAGCAAGCTGTAAAGCAAGCTGTTGTCACAAATAGCATCTACAAAGCAAGCTACTGTCACAAACAGTGGCCATAAAGCAAGGTGCTGTCTCAAAACAGCAGCCAAAAAGCAAGCTACCGCCAGGAAACAGCAGTTTGGGGGTGGGTGGGCAGGCGTTCTCTCTTATCCACAGTTTTTATTATCCACGGGAAGGCCTGGAACCAATCCCCAGTGGATACTGGGGTCCTACTGTATATGCGGTCCAATGCATTGAGGAGTGTGCAGCCCTCTACATTGGAGAAACTAAACAGCAATTGAACAGAAGGATGGCCCAACATAGGAGGGGCAACAGCTCAGGACCAGAATCAGCAGTACACCTCCATTTGAAGGACAAAGGGCACTCTTTTAAAGATGAGGATGTACACATATTAGACAAAGAAGAGAGGTGGTTTGAGAGAGGAGTCAGGGAAGCCATTCATGCAAGCATTGAACCCCCCTCCCTCAACAGAGGTGGGGCCCTCAGACATAGTCTGTCTGCTATTTATCAGGGTGTGCTTTCCAAAGTACACAGACAAATCAAAAAGCCTTCACCACTAAGGCCATAGCTAATGACCCATACTTTATATGCTTCAGCACCTTAGGCATTGTTCACTTAAGACTATGGATACTATTGTCTACCTAACGAGCCTATTCAGGCCATTGTCCATCTTATGAGCCTATTTCAGACCAGGGTGACAAGAGGTCAAAGCGGACTATAAGATGGAGGACTCGCACTGGCTGGAATCAGACTGATGAAGCTGTTTGGATGAGCAGCAAAACATTCCTGTCTCCCAAGAAAAAGAAGTCCAGTAGCCATGACTCAGCTTCCAGATAATTTGCGGCAAGGTAGAAGAAGACAAGAATGTGTGCATGTAGAAACCCAGCAAGTCACATGGGATGGCTGTACATCAAATGAGCAGACTCCCTGTATACAGTGGTACCTTGTATAAAGGAATTAATTCATTCCAAATGAAATTATGTTAAGCAAATTTTCCTTTATACAAGTTTTCCATAGGAATGCATTGAAAACAGAGTAATCCCTAATCGCGACCATTGTATGTTGTATGGATTCGGCCCATAAACGATTCTGTTAAACAAATTTCCCCTATCTCCAGAATTTTTTATGTTGCACAGATTTTATGTTATACAAACGGTTTGTTACACGAGGGTCTACTGTACCTTTATTTCTGCCTATAAGATCCATTGTTTGTAGGGGGGGGGTCAGCCCCATGGAACAGTTACTGTAAAATGCACAAAGATTTGAACAAGCTTTTTAAAAGTTACAGTAATAGTCCCAGTTACAGTTCTCTTAGTACAGGCATATCCCAACTTTGGTCCTCCAGATATTTTGGACCACAACTCCCACAGTCCTTTGTCATTGGCAACCTAATCTTAGAATTCTTGGAGGGTTTTTTTATTATTATTATTTTGTTTTTTTTGGTGATCCAAAAACATCAGGAGGGCCGAAGTTTGGACATGCCTGTCTTAGTAGTTGATGACAATGACATTTGCAAATTCTTAAAAGCAAGGGCTGTTTCAGATGGGGCATTTGATGGTTCTTCTGATTTGATTATTGCTACCTCCAGACATTGCTTGTCATTGTTGGGATTCATGCTGCAATAGAACTTCTTGGAAATCCAGGTGATCAAAGCCAAGATCACCCACACTCTTTTATTCTCGTTCACTATGACAGCTAAGAAAGCTGAACAAGGGGGGAGGGGAACATTTGTGTGAAGGAGTGCTTTGGGGAATAACTTGTACTTCCAGAAAGACAAACAAGTAGATCCAGAATCAAGTCAAGCTTGAACTATCTCAGGCAGCAAAAAACGTTGAAACTGACACTGTCCTACTTTTAGGCCCCTCATGAGAATGTAGGATTCTCTGGGAAAAGACAATAAGGCTGGGAAGAGTGGAAGGCAGCAGGAAAAGAGGAAGATCAAATGTAAGATGGACAGACTCCCTAAAGGAAACCATGAGTTTATGTTTAAAGGTCTAAGCCTGGCCGTAGAGGAAAGACCCTTTTGGAGATCTCTCATTCCTAGAGTTGCCATGAGTCAGAGATGACAAGACAGCACAAAACAACAAAGGCAACTGGAAAATGATTAAACGTATGAAGCTCAGAGTCCAAATGCATATCAGAGGCTGGGGGTGGGGGTGGGGGTGGGGAACCAATGTGTTTTTAAAAGACGAAATACAGAAGGATGGCAACGGTTAATTAACCGTGACTCTCCAATACATCTTGTTCAGTTTGCCCCCAAGCAAAACACGTCATTCAAAAGTAAAAGAGTTAGACTTGCTCCTCAAATGAACTTTGAGGCACACAATCAGGTACAAGAATGGAATTCCTCCCCCCTCCCCCAGTTTCTCTCTTTCTCTCTCTCAACTACAAAACTGCTTTAGGGGATGAGGGAGACACTCAAGTGTTTTCGAATCTGTGTATGTGATTCTGGTAATCAAAATGTATACAAGGACAAGGACAACCGCGTTGGGTTTTTAAGAAACCTCCCTCTCTGCTGAAAGCACGGCATAAATATAAAACAACAGGGCCTTTTGTTCTCCGAAGCGGCTACACAGTTTGCTCGTTAGGATGTTTAAATGTCCTTATCCCTTCGATGAACCCCGGCGCAGTTCACGGCATCATGCCGATTCCAGAGAGATAGTCTCTTTAGTGCACTTCAGAGCAAGATTTTGATGGAAAGAAGGTCGTAGGGGGGTTGCTGGCTGCTTTTTATTGGCAATGATAAAAAGCTGTACACATTTACGACTTTGATTTTTTAAAAAAAATATACTCCTCCCCTTTGCTTTTGCTATTTTTAAAGGAGGTCTCACTTCAGGCTGAGCTGAAAGAAGAATGTACCTTTTGCAAACTAGTTTAGATAAACTTTTCAAGGCTTGGGTTTGAACAATGGGTGAAAAGTTGCCACAAGAACAAGAATGGAAGCGTGGAGTTGGTGCATCAGGCAAGAGACATATCATCCTGACAACAAGGGCTGCTTTCATATGACCACTAAAATCCGCTGATGTGCTTCGCAGATGTGGAGCATAAAATTGGTTTCCCACAAGAAGCAGACTTAAAAAAATGTAAAGATGGGCACGACTCAAAAAAATTATTTTTCGTTTTTCTTTTTTCGTTCAGGGGTCCGTTTTGGTTCGTTTTCGTTTCTCGGTGAATTTTTTGAAACTTTTCGTTTAGTTTTCGTAACGAAACGGAAATGAAAAAACGAAACGGAAACAAAAAACTTATGTTTCGTTAGCATTTTTAGCGTGGTGCATCCGCCGTAACGAAAACGAAAAAACGGCAATTTTTTCGTTTCGTTTTCATTTCGTTTTGATTTTGAGAAAATTTCATTTTTCGGTTTCGTTACGAAAAAACAAAAACGAAAAACGAAATTTTCGCTAAGTCGTGCCCATCTCTAAGTGTGACCATACCCACTTAAGCGCAACTTAGCACATTTTACAAGTACAGTAATCCCCCGCCTATCACGGGGGTTAGAGACCCGACCCAACCCGCGATAATTGAAAATCCGCAATATGTGGATGCTGGGTTGGGTTGGGACTGGGGGACCTGTCTGGAGACCCTTACACTGAGGCCTAGCACTACCCTGAACAGGACTCCAATGGCCTTCCCAGGCCTGTCAGAGGTCCCGGAAGTGCTTTCCAGAAGTCCCTTTCAGTTCTCCGGAAAACACTTCTGGGGCCTCTAACAGGCCTGGGAAGGCCATTGGAGGCCTAAGAAATGGTTCTCAGTGATCCAGAAGTCACTTCCGGTTTTCCGGAAGTCACTTCCAGTTCACCAAAAAGCACTTTTGGGAACTCCGACAGGCCCAGGAAGGCAATTGCCAGGCCTGGGGTAAGTACAGGAGTCCTGAGTAGCTACAGTGGAGCCGCTTCGGCATTCTGTTAGCATAGCATCCTGCCAAGACTCATGTAACTTCGCTTACGCACGGATTCTGCCCACCTGAAAGCAAAGCTGTCCTAATGTGACGCTTGTCAAACAAGCTTTCCGCTGTTCATGCTTGTGCTTATGTTTCCAACTCTTTCTTTTGGGCTTATTTGCCTTGAGTTGTCTTAAAACCGGGGCATTTCAAGGACCAGATGCAGGGGAGTGGTATCAGGAGACAGCTATTGAGTCTCATGCACTTCCAGACACATTTGGTGGGGCCACTATGAGATACAGGAAGCTGGACTAGATGAGCCTTTGGCCTGATCCAGCTTGGCTCTTCTTATGTTCTTATGTTCTTATGAGTTTATTTGCTGCTGCTTATGCATCACAAAGGTTGGTGCTTTGTTATGGTTTGAGGTAAGGGGCTGGAGGTGATCAATGCACCTTGTCCTTTCAAAAACAAACTGGCAGTAGGCATGGAATAATTGAACACTAGCGTTGTGTTCCCAACAGCTGCTATGGGAGCTATTACTGCACAATGCTCTCGAGTTGTAACTGGCTTTCTTTAGCACACGGAAGGGAATTGAATCGGTTTAAGAAGGCATTGTGTTTGCTTTAGAGCACTCTTAGGCCCTTCCAATATCCTTCCAGGGAAAACATCCTCCAAGATGTGCTTCAAAGACACCGAATGATGAATTTCATCGTACGAATGCAGATACTTGCAATCATCATTAACCTGTTATTGTCAAGACAAGCACCAATGACTGGGATTTTAATACCAATAGCAGGTTGTGGAAACAGCTGCCAACAGAATGCCAGACTCATTTAGCAAAAAAATAATTTTGTTCAGCTTCGAACATTTTGGAAAAGAGCATTTGGGACAGTCCTCCAGGGGCTTTATTATAAAAGAATGCACAAGGAGGGAGACATTGGAATACACGCACGCACGCATGCACACACACATACATAATTTTAAAATCCCCATGCACAACCTGGCTGTGTTGGTTTGTGGGATTCGCTTCCTGACACACTTGCATCCCCCTCAGAAATGTAAAGTAAATTGATCAAATGCCACAGGTTGGGTGAACATACGAAAGCCTCCCTCTACCTGAAAGCTAGCGTAATTGCTCTCTTTATAGGTACCAAATATAAAGATGGGGTCGGTGATGCTGCAAGATTTGACCACAGAATGCAGTTGGAAAGAATAAGAAAAGTTAGGGTAGGAAAAGTTCAAGGTGGCAGTAAGAGAGGAAGACCAAATACGAAGTGGATTTACTTCCTAGAGGAAACCATGGCTTTGAGTATACCAGCGTTGAGCAAGGTTGTTGGGAACAGAACATTTTGGAGAGCACTCGATCTCTGAGACACCATAATTCAGATGTGACTTGACAGTAGAGGAGGAGGAGGAGGAGGAGGGGTACAAGGTGGCAATTTGGCAGTGTCCCAGTTTCCCTACCATGCCTCTTCTGGTCATTGCTTCTGAGGGCGCTTTTATACGACCCCTAAGATCCGCTGGTCCCTTAAATTCAGACCAGAGATCTTGGGGGTCTGTCGCTCTTCCTTCCTCCCCACCACTCCGCACGTCCTGGCTGCTGGCTGCGGGAGGGGAGGGAGGGAGGGGAAAGCCTTTAAAATGGACAAAAGAAAAAGCCTTACCTCCGGTGCCGTGGAAGCTTGCTCCGAGCCCCGGAGTTACTTCCTGGTTGCTCTTAAAGGGGCGGGAGGCAAAAGAAAAACAACAAAAAGAAGCGAGGAGAGCCGGCACTCTCCGCATCAAAATTTTTCACCCTCTTCAAGCAGGTACAAGAAAAGTGCGCTGGGTCGCGCTTAGGTGGGCGGGGTCGCACTTAATTGTCAGCAAACTCCGGAGCTGGTGGGAAAACATTTTTAAACTCCGGAGCTTGCAGCCATTTGCGGCAGAGTTTAGGGGTCATGTATAAACACCCTGAGTGGGTATCTCCAGAGGGGACAGGGCACTAAACTGCAGAATACCTGCTGTGACAATCAATGAACCCGGATGGACTGCCGAACCGGTGGTTTGTGCCCATCTGTGATTAGATTAGATTAGATTAGATTAGATTAGATTAGATTAGATTAGATTAGATTAGATTAGATTTTTTAAAAATGGACAGATAGATTTTATCCAGTTCTTATGAAATATTTCTTCCAGGGTAAGGGTTAGTGTTAGGGTTAGTGTTAGGGAAGGCAAAGGTATTGGAGAAGAGTTCTCCCGCATTAGACTAAAGACCTGTCTACTCCGCCCTTGTAGCTGCCAAGCCATTGCCACCAGGAAGCCCACCAAAGGGAGTGGAGCCGCATTCGTTATGGAGACATGTGTGAAAACAGCAATGCTACTGCGTTCTCTGATCCAGTTGTGCTCTGTTCTAAACATAAGAGGGCTGTGCTGAGACAGCGCCTGGGGGGGGGGCTACAGCTTGCCTGGATTTCCTTTGTTCACCACACCCTACCACGGCCCACCTGCTAAAAGCTGGGCCAGGAAAAAGGACTACCAACTTGTTGCAGCTGTCTTGCACCTATTAATCACATCCATTTAAATAATCTTGTATATTGGTACCATTAGCAAGATGCTAGCACCTTTTGGGGGCGGGGTTATGTTCAGAGAAGCCATAGAGAACTAAGAATCAAACACAACTCATAATACAATTATCTAAAAACTATGAAAGTATTTTTAGACAGAACTTGGGGACTCCAACTCCAAAATTTCCATAACAGCCACATTTCCTTCCTTCTTCCTTCCTTCCTTCCTTCCTCTCTCTTTCCTTTCTTCCTTCCTCTCTCTGACCTCTTTCTTTCTTTCTTTCTTTCTTTCT
>JAHTLZ010001873.1:0-13346 GCA_023846285.1 Phrynocephalus versicolor
ATGGGGGTCTCCCCTCCTCACCTGCTGCTGCTGCAAAATGGCATGCATAACCATATGGATATGCATACCATTTGCAGACAGTGAGACCTGCTCAAGTACCTGATCCCCTGGTACGAGCGTGTCACACCTGCCATGTCCCACAAAGAAGGGAATCGTACTTGCGTGTAGTGCAATGCAAGTAGATCTGGCTATGGGCTAAGGTGGCTTAGTGCAAGGGCTATGGTTAGGCTAATGACGGGTAAGGTTATGGTGGGCTACTGGGTTGCACCTCTGGGTACCTCTCTGACCCACTAAGAAGACAGTCTGTGACGTATAGGTAAGGAGTCAAGGATTAGGGTTAGGGGGTTAGGGGGCTAGGGCAGGTTTTAGGGTTTTTTTTTTGGCACATCCCAGAAGTCTCAGTGGCCAAGTGGCCATGCGATTGGTGGGATGGCTCCAAAAATTTGCATGGTCGTCCCCTCCCATATGGCTGGCCAGGCCACTGGGCCAGCCCATCATTGCACACTGCGCAGGTGTAAATAAAATAAAATAAAATAAAATCAATGGAAGACAGAGGAGGAGAGGAGAGACATTTTGTTGCAAGAAAAAACCCACTGCTACTGTGAAAAATCTGGCAGTTTATAAATTTCCGCGTGTTTCTGTTGTGCTTGTGTGTTTTTGGACCACGATCCACGATTTCAAAAACAATATTGCGTTTGCCGCCCCATTTTGGATCCCCCGCCCGCACCGCATGGCATGGTAACTCGAGTCCGGCTGCCCAGGATGGGGGGGAGGCGGGACCACCCCTCCAGAAACAATCCCTCCGGTAGGTGCCCTGCGCCCTTAGTCAAGCAGGCATTTTTCTGCCTGCTTTTTGGCCCGGGAATGGGTGGGGGGGAGACCCGGGAGAGTTTAAAAAAGTTTTTTCCTGTGCCGCCCGTGCCGCTTGCTTGTGCTTTGGCGGCCGGCGGCGAGACTGGTTTTTTTGCGGCGGGCGAGCCTGCGGCGAGTCCCACCAGACCAGAGCATCCCAGGACGGAGGGGGCGGAGGCCGGGACCCCCCCTCCAGACCAGAAACCCCCCCTCCTGTAGGTGCCCTGAGGCACGGCAGGCATTTTCCGCCTGCTTTTTGGCCCGGGAATGGGTGGGGGGAGAAATTAAAAGTTTTTTCCTGTGCCATCCGTGCTGCTTAAGCCGGCGGCGAGACTCGTGCCGTGCGGTAATGGGTGGGGGAGAGTTTAAAAGTTTTTTCCTGTGCCGTCCATGCCGCTTGAGCCGGCGGCGAGACTCGTGCCGTGCGGGAATGGGTGGGGGAGAGTTTAAAAGTTTTTTCCTGTGCCGTCCGTGCTGCTTGAGCCGGCGGCGAGACTCGTGCCGTGCAGGAATGGGTGGGGGGAGAGTTTAAAAGTTTTTTCCTGTGCCGTCCGTGCCGCTTGAGCCGGCGGCGAGACTCGTGCCGTGCGGGAATGTGTGGGGGGAGAGTTTAAAAGTTTTTTCCTGTGCCGTCCGTGCCGCTTGAGCCGGCGGCGAGACTCGTGCCGTGCGGCTTGTTGCTGCTGAGAGCCTGCGGCGCCGGCGAGTCCCACCAGAGCAGCCCAGGAGGGAGGAGGGGGGGAGGCCGGGGACCTCCAGAAACCACCCCTCTGGTAGGTGCCCTGAGGCACGGCAGGCATTTTTCCACCTGCTTTTTGGCCGGGAACCGGGTTTTTTAACTTTTAAAAACTTTTTTTGTGTGCCGCTTGGCATCGCGCGCGATAGCGCGATTCAAGTAACGAGCACGACAAATCAGACCAAATTGTTCGTTCGTCGGTTTGAGCTCGAAGTCTGGCGGAGTAATTCCCGTTACCGTTTCCGTAGAGTAACAGAACCGAGTAACGGAAACGGAAACGGAAATACCGCTAAGTCGTGCCCATCTCTAAATATAAATCATTTTTCCTTGAATCTCATGCATCATCCCCCTCCTCTAACTGTAGCATTCCTTTTCATTTTATGTTTGTGTATTCTTCAGGAGCATTTGTCTCATGGCTTTATTGGTTATGATTTTCTTGCACAGTAAAAGTGTAGAAATGTGATCAAATTATATTACTTTGATGGGGGTTCCTGCATGGCAGGGGATTTGACTGCATAGCCCTTGAGGTCTCTTCCAACTCTATCATTCTTTGATTCTACAGGATATATATGAGGAGACTGTATGCATGCTTTTTGTTTTCAAAAACTGCCTTTACTTGGCCAAGGCTACCCACCTCTTCTTCCTCAAGGCATCCTTTATTTAAAGTGGCCTTGTATAGAGGGACTTTGATGGCTATCAATGGCTAGCACCCAGATAGCAAGAGTAGGTGGGCACACACATCACCTGATCTTAGCTTTCTTCAATATGGGCAAACGGATATTGCATTTCCATTTAGGTTATGGTGATTGTTTCTGTACCTGTCAAATAATGTAACTTTTAACAAAATGTATTTAATATAATATTTAACAAATTCAAAATGGTTTCTGCATCTAAGTGCATAGTCATTTGTCAAGACACAGGTGAATAGAGTAATCACATAAAGAAGTCAGAATAATTATATTCAGGTGCCATGGATAAATGTTTAACATTGTCTGCCTATGTGATTGGTTTATATTTATATGATGTAGGCCATATATATATAAAAGACAGGATTGTAAACCATTTTACTTTGGGACTGTTTTTTTGGTGAAATGAGCCATTTCCCAACTATTCCGTAATACTTATGCTGTGTGTTTAATCTCATTATGTATTTGTGCATGTTTTTGTAATAGAAGCTTTTATGCTAAAGTTTATTTCTGTCTCCCATCTTCACATCTGTGCTTAGCAATTATTTTTCCACACCACTGTATAACTCTGGGAATCTGAAACCTTTAAAACTCAACCACTTCTTAACAGTACCTATTGATTGGGATAGACAAGTTTTATGCATTTCTGTGTTGTCTGTATTTTATTTACAGCTCTAATTTTCTTGTGGTTTCCCCTTAAAGATGGGAAAAGCTGGCTTACAAAAATGACTAAGAGTAAAGCCATTAACATACTTTGCTTGCATGAATGAGAACTCTTGAAAAGGACAGAGTGAATCATGCAAAAAAAAGGTGTATGTACTTTGTAAAACTTATCACAATTTTGAAGGGAGTACATTCTAAAATCTGAGAGTAACACAATGGTCTTCGGTCCTATTTGTTTTTTCATGTGTGATATATCAGTGACCTCCCTAACCTGTTCCAAGCTGTCAGAAATTACCCTTCCTTATTTGGAGAAAGCCTTCTGCTCCAGCTTTTCACTTTGATCTGATGCATGACCTCCCACTCCAACAGTTTGTGTGTGTTGGTTTGCTTTTTCATTGAGCAGTTAGGCTTCTCCTTAAGAAAGCAGTGGTCGCTGCAGCAGCTTTTTGTCAGAGCAGACAAATCTTTGAGGAGTTGTATTTTTGGAAAAGTATTTCCTACAGCGCTGAGTCTGAAGGTTTAACTGTGCACTGTGTTTCAGTTTAATAGTCAGCCAGGGATAGAAAGCTATAAGGAAGGCACTGAAGTAATCTTATACTGCTTTACAGTTTCTGGATGTGAAAAAGCACACATATTTTAAAGTGACTAGGAAATTTTCTGGATGGTGAGGTTGGGAGATGGGCAAAACCATGGTGATAGCTAAAACCAAACATTTGCTAAAACATAGACTTAAGGAACATAAATTTCTCAACCTGTAAATTAGTTATAGGATATGATAATTGCTATCCATTATTCCATTTAATTTTTCATTGATTCTCCCTGGATGGAATTTTGATTTTTCTAAACAGAATATAGTTTTTCTGATGCAAGATGTGGCTGGTTGGAAAGTTATTTAGAGTCTTCGGAAAGAAATTGAAATTTTAGTATCACAAGTGAGAACAAAACAAAGAAACACAGCTCAAAGGCATTGTCTTTCCTGTATGTATTTATGAGCACTTTTGTGCAATTTTTAAATTTCAGGACTTTTTGGCAAAACATTGTAAACTTCTTTGTACAAAGAAAGTGATATTTTGTTGAACCTCCCCCACCAAAACACAACAAAAACTTTGCATTTAGCATGTTAA
Source organism: Phrynocephalus versicolor (assembly GCA_023846285.1). Lineage (NCBI taxonomy): Eukaryota > Metazoa > Chordata > Lepidosauria > Squamata > Agamidae > Phrynocephalus > Phrynocephalus versicolor. The sequence continues at coordinate 4,062 of JAHTLZ010001873.1, forward strand.
ATATTTATATATTCCAGAGTGCTGCAACAATTTCTGCTATTGGAATTCCACTGTTATATATTTATATTTAATATTTTAATATTCCAGTTGCAGAAATTTATATTTAAATTTATTACAAGTTATCAGCAAAGGGGTTTAATACCAAATAGAAAGAAAAGACTCGGGCAAAACAGAATCAGTTTTCAGATATAGCTCCTGACAAAACCAAAAGCAAATTAACTAAAACATGGCTTTTTTTAATTTGTTTGAGTGCTTGGTCTTGCTCAGGAATAAAATAATTTACAGGGGTTAATTTATCTTTTTTTTCGACAGTGGCATTATGTGTCAATGCTAGAGATGGGTATGAATTAAAAATGAATTGGAAAGTTTGTTCAAAAACCACTAATTCATTGATTTGTATTCATTCAAATTAATTCCCCCAACAAATACAAATTGGTGATTTTTTTTTTGCAGTTTTTGATTTGTTGATTCATTGGGCTTTAAAACGGACCAGAGGACACCTAGAAACATCAAGAAGGGAAACTTCCCTGTTTCTCCTCTACAATCCCTCTGAGGGCTCTATCACACAGTCTTTAAAATTCAGATCTAATTTTCTGATAAACATGCTCCAAAAATTGTGCCCACATGGTCAGTGATGTTTTAAAAAACAACCTGGCAATGCCCACTTAACCAGGTTTGAATGAGTTTTTCAAGAACCAAGGCAGAGGGTATTTTTAAAATCTGGTTAGAAATGCACATTTTTACAAGAGCCAAACGTTAGTGGGGGCACAGAAAACCCATTTTCCCCCTTTTGTTGTTGGTTTACCAGTTATATGGGGTGGCAGCATACCATCTTGCTTTCCCCCCAACTGCCATCTCTCCAATATTTTGCTTGGCAGACAGACAACCAAGTTTGGGTGAGGAGGATGCAGTCACAAGTTACCTCTTCTGAGGCCAACAAGTGGCAGCCAGGGGCTACCAGCAAGGGTGTGGGTCAGCCACTGTGGCAGGTCTCCCTTTCCAAAGGTGCCCTGGTGAAATCCTTGCTAGCCAGGGACTCCGTCACATGCCAGGAGAGGGAGAGGGGTGTGCACATGGGAGGGGAAAAATCCAGCCATGACAAAAGAAGAGGGAACTCGCTTCTTGGCAAAGGAGTGAAAGGGAATTCTGAGGCTGGTGAGTGAGCGACTGACAGGCAGCCTGGAGTGGCAAAAGCCAGGCATTGGTGGGCTTTCCCTTGAGGCCTGTTAACAAGGAAGCCCCTCATTGGTGGCTGCCTCAGGCGAGGCTGAGGAGGGCTTGGCGGCAGTAGTACCAGTTTGAGAGCAGGAGCAGAAGCGAAGGGCAGGGCAACTGGCACCAGTTCCTGCCAGCAGTGGCATAACTTTATTCTCTCTTTCTCTCTCTCTCTCACACACACACCATTGTGCGCCTTGCTTCTTGATGGTGGCCACCTTGCTCCCCCACCTCCTGTTGACATTGTGACCCCAATCTTTATTCTGTTGCTGCCCTGCCATGGTTTGAGCTTCTGTAGCACCAGAGCTTCTAAACTCCATACCACTGGAAGTCCCCCTTGGAGCTTCTAGATGGGGGTCAATGATGTGGGGACATATACAATGCAGTTACTTAAACCACATCCATGGGAACATGGGAACCACATTTTCAGTCACATGACGACTTCAGAAATAAACAAAGATTTTATTATTAACCACCTCTTTCACCCATCTGATAGGGCCCTAAGTCTGGTGAAGAACTGAGATTCCCCAAGGAATTTTAGAGTATTTTACCCCACCTTTCTCCTTAGAAAAGGGCCCAAGGCGGCTGAAGGGCACTTTTTGGAGGGGGTCACTAACTCAGATTTCTGAAACCCAGTCTTCACCAAGCATGGAGAGATTGTAGAACAGAGTTAGTGCGAGCCTCATGGCAGATTGTCTGTAAATGTGTTGGAGTAATTTTGTAGGGTTTGAAAGTAAAACATACATTTATAAATCAATTTGTCATAAATTCATTGAACTTGACAAATCATAAATCAAAAGGAATCACCATTTTTTCTGATTCATTCCCATCTCTAGTCAAGGCACACTTTTTGTCAAAAGTGGGAAAATTTTTCACTAGGTAGAGGATTTTTATGACATGCCACAATTTCTCTTCAAGCTGGAACCTGCAAGAAACTTTAAACATGTTTATGATTAATTTGGCCTTTCCCATCAGATTACTCATAAACAGGTCCAAAGCTACTTATAAGTTCAAACATAGGCTGCAGAAAAAGTATGACATGTCATAGAAATCTCCCACCTGGTTATCAGGATTCCTTCCATCTTTCCTTTTCCATGTGTATAGATTTCGAATATATATCTATAATGCTGATTTACAATTTTCCTTCTGTTATGGTTGTGGGCTTTTGCTATTTTTATTGGAGCTATGCTGTGTAAGGCTGGTTACCTTATCAGCTGCAGGAGTTTTGGAAATAAAAAAGTTTCTTATTCCTCCCTGAAGGTTGGAACCATCCAAAGGGATAGGATACCTGTCATCATAGGGAAGCTGTTTGGAACTCCAGGACTGGAGGAAGCATTGACTTCTGAAAATTATGCCCCCTTATAGAATCATCTTCAAGGTGGCATTTTAAAAAAAATTAAAGATCCCACCCCCTACCCCACCCCATATTCCTGAAACCCACAATGACGCCCTGACAATGATAATCATGCCACAGGTGACTGTTGGGGGAGCCGGAGGAAATTTGAGGGGTATTTTTTCTTCACCCAAACCAACACAATGCATTATGTTAGCAGTCTTATGCAGCATCAGTAAACAGAACAGGATTTGGGCCATTGTGTTTTGGCTTGATTTGGTGGAGCATCCTACAGATGTTTATAATGATGTATGAAAATGGTTTAAAAAATATGATCACATAATTCCAACTAATACAACATTTTTTCGTATACAACAGTATGATAAATTTTGTACAGCAGATCAGGCTGAGAGTCAGAGGGACTGATCCCATGCAAACAAACACTTACACAAGTGTGTTGTTTAGGAATGTCAACACAGAGGATACAAATGTTTAGAAATAATATTTGCACTCGTGGCTCCAGGTAGATGGGACTGAGCATTTGTGAGCTCAGTTTGGAATCCTGCTGGCAACTGCACACACCACTGAAAAACACTTGTTTTGCCATTTTGGATGCCTTGTAGAAATCAACCTTAACACAGTGCCATTTGTAAGTGCAGAGAGTTACAGGTTAGAACCAAATCACCTGAAGTCCAGTGTGCTCTGTATCTGAGGGTCCGTTCTCTGTATTCTCCCATGGGGGGGCTCTTTGATCAACAAATATCAAAGACAGCATATTTTCAATAGTAGCCTCTCCCTATTGGAATTTGTCCCCACTGACATCCTTGTGGTATCCTCAATACTGTTTTTAAAGAGCAGCATTGACTATGTATTTTATTCCACTGTACATTTGATTAATGAACTGTGCTTGGGAGCATGTATTAGCTGCTGATAATTTTAAAATTAATAGATTTGAAATGATAGTTGACTGAATTGGTGTTCTTGTGAGGATAATGGACGCTCCCCTCCGCCCTGTGCGGGGGCGGGGCATCTTTGCCGTCTGGCCGGGTGGGCGCGATAGGCTACGCAGTTTGCGTTACCTACGCTGGGGAGCGCAGAGCGCGATCCTTCATTGCGCTCCCAGCTCTCCGCCCGGCTGGAACGTTGATTGCGAGCTCCTCGCGGCGCGGTTTGGCCAGCAGCATCGGGAGCTCACCTTTTTTCCTTTGCTTTCTTCCCCGCTTCCCCCGGTTGCTGCTGCTGCGCTGCCGTGAAAATCACCTGTTCCGTGCAGCGCTATCAGGCCTCCGATCGCCTGAGGGTTGGGGGGAGGGTTTAGCCGGCGACGCTGCTCTTGTGAGCGGGTCGGACGGCTTGAGGGTGGGGGGGAATCGATCGGTGGCCGGGTTTAGTGAACCTATCGGGGGTTGGAGTTGGGGCGCCGGTTTGGGCGCTATTACTGCGCTTGAGCCGTTTTCACTTCGATTTTCTCTGTCGCCTGGCGGGCGGCCTTTGTTGGGCCTTCCCTGTGGCTGACGACAGTCTTCCTTTCCCTTTGACAGGGGTGGCTTTGGCAGACTGGTTGGAATTTGTCTACTGACCCGGTAGATTTAGGGTGGGAGCGCGCTGGCAGGGTTGAGACATTAATTGTTTGCCTGGGGAATCCTGCCCTTCTTCTGGGTTAGGGTGGCCATTTTGTCCTCTACATATCGAGGTTGGGCTATATTTTGCTTATCGGCTGACATCCTCCGGTTTATCATTGCAGGGGTGGTTTGGCTGAGGGGGTGCTTTAATTTTAAGGATTGTCTTGGTGGGGGCGGCTCAATTTTATCTCCTGGTGGCCTACGTTTACACGTGGATTAGAGGCCTCACAGCCGCCATTTTGTTTTTGGGGCCTGTCTCCTTTTTTTACTATCCATAGCCATCTGTAGAATTTTGGGGTGTGTTCCTATTTAGCTGCCTTTGGGTCTTGTATTTATTGGGCAGGGCATCCGGTTATCCAGTTCTTGGAGCCTAATCAGCTTATACACCTGTGTCAACTTATCTTTTGTGGTTAACCATGCCTCCAAAAAAGGCTTCGAATAAAGGCAAGGGTAAAGCACCGGCAGCTAAGCGTCCACCCTCTCGGCCAGATCCTGAGGTCTCCTCTTCTGATGAGGACGAATGGCCGCAGTTTGCGGCCGCTTGGCAGAAATTGTCGCACCTAGAACGGGAGCATGCCAAACAAAAGGGAATGGCATCTTCTTATGGGGGTGGTCCTCATCCTAGGGATGCTAAGGCTTGAAGCAGGGCGGGACTTAGGTTGCTAGGTGACCTCATGATGACGCGTCTTTCTGCCCTTGAAGTGGCGCTGGCCGGTCCCTCTGGTCAGGCTGCTTCAGATGTCTCCCACAGGTCGGCGGCGGCGTCTCCAATGCCAGCAGTGGTTGCCTCGGTTGACGACTCGTCTGTCACCGTCCATGATGGCACTGCTCCTGTTGCATCTGAAGATTGCCATCCGCAGGCGCTGGACTTGTCACTGGCTGCAACATCCGGTAGCGGTTCCACGCCATCGGCAGTTTGTCGACCTGGGCTTGGTGAGTTCAACGTTAACCCCTCTAGTATACCCAGTCAGGTCACTTGGCCTTGGCCGGCTGCGACCCGAGAGTTGCATACTCAGTCCGAGGCTACTCTCGCTAGTTGTCCTCCTGTGCTGGGTTCTGGGCAGCGCACTGAATTGGCGACCCGAGGACTCACTGGAGCCGCTGCCCAAACTGATACGTTCTCACCTGAGACATCTGGCACGGTTTCAGGAGCCCCTCTTAGTGCAGCCCCTGCGGGAATTGCATCCCCCGCTCAGGCTCCGTCATTTGATAGTTTGTCAACCCCGTCTCGGACTCTCGATCTGCCAGAGGGTGATGAATCATTGCCTTTAGGCGACCATTTGTCAGAGTCCATGGTGGCGAGAATTACTGCGGGCAAGTATGATGAAATCTTTGACTTGCTTAATCGGGAAATTGACCCTAAGGATTTAGAGCACCTCGATGTGAAAGAGAAGGAGCGGATTCGGCAACGCAAGCCGGACCGCTCATAGAATAATTGGCTTAACGCTTTCGTCATTTTTGCCGGGATATATTCCCAGGCTCATCCTGAAAAGGGGTCAGCATTGTGGCATTATCTGGACCTGATTATTCATGCTCACAGTGATTTTCTGAATATGGCTTGGCTTATTTACGACGAAGGCTTCCGTCGCCAGATAGCCAAGGACCCTAGCTTACGCTGGGACCGCTCGCATAATTATTTGTGGCTCAGGGCAATGAGTGCAAAGACTAACGAGCGATTTGACAGTGGCCACCCAGTTTTTCACGCAGGCGCTTCGTCCAACACCCGCGCTGTCGCAGGCCAGTTGGTTCAACCCCGGCTGGTCTGTTTTGACTACAACAGCCGGGGATCTTGTGGACGGCGCCAATGTAAATTTAGGCAAATCTGCTCCACTTGTGGAGCGAATCACCCCGCATCTACCTGCGTTCGGGGTAAGCCTGGGGGTGATGGGGGAAAAGATCTTAGACTGAAGCGTGGCCCTTTGGGTGCAAATGTGCCTCCAAAAGGGACCTAGTTCGATCAAGGTCTCGGTCCTTCAGGCGTGGCTCTGTAGCTACCTTGATTCTGATGAGGCACATTACTTACTGGACAGATTTAAGCATGGATTTCGCATTCCATTTTGGGGGGAGCGGATTCCATGCATGTCGAGGAATCTAAAATCAATATTGGGCATGGAACATATTGTTCGGGAAAAGATCGCTACTGAATTGGCTGCTGGTCATGTAGCTGGCCCATATTCTCATCCACCCACCCCTCTTTTTCGGGTATCTCCATTGGGGGTAGTTCCCAAGAAGACACCTGGTGAATTTCATCTTATTCACCACTTGTCGTATCCTGCGGGGGCTTCGGTTAACGATGGGATACCTCGTGAACTGTCCACTGTCCACTACACATCTTTTGACGCCGCAGTGCGCATGGTCCGCAGCTGCGGCGTTGGAGCTGAGATCGGTAAGTGCGATATCAAATCGGCCTTCAGATTGCTTCCTATACACCCAGATGATTGCGAGCTGTTAGGCTTTGCATTCGAGGGTTCGTACTATATGGATAGATGCATGCCATTCGGTTGCTCCATCTCCTGTTCTGCTTTTGAGCGATTTAGTTCCTTTTTGGAATGGGTGGTCAGGCAGCAATCACGTAATTCACATATCGTTCATTATTTGGATGATTTTTTATTTGCAGGCGCCGCCGGCACGGGTCAGTGCGCTGCCCTTATGGCTAAATTTCAAATTATTGCACAGGAATTGGGTCTGTCTTTGGCAGAAGACAAAACAGAGGGACCTGCCACTGTGCTGACATTTCTGGGGATTGAACTCGACACCGTTAATCAAGCCTGCCGCCTACCGGTCCCAAAATTGCTTCAATTATGGTCCCGACTTACTGCTATGATGGCGCGCATGAAGGCCACTCTTCGGGAGTTGCAGCAACTTATCGGGCATCTCAATTTCGCTTGTCGTGTGGTTGCCCCTGGCCGCCCGTTTTTGTACCGGTTATGTGACAGTGTTGCCGGACTTCGTAGTCCGCATCACAGGCGCCGTATTTTGGATGACATCAAGCATGATCTAGCGCTGTGGCTAGAATTTTTGTCTAGCTTTAACGGTGTTTACTTTTGGCGCCATGAGGTTCTGGATGATGCCAAATTTTGGGTTCAGACGGATGCGTCTGGGGCTCATGGGTTTGGTATGTATTTTCGAGGCCGTTGGTGTTCGGGGGAGTGGCCCCAGGAATGGCAGCACAGTGGCTTGACGCGCGACCTTACATTCCTCGAATTATTCCCCATTGTTGGAGCAGTATATTTGTGGGTGGATGTGTGGGCTAATTCAGCCGTGAGGTTTCAGTGTGATAACTTGGCAGTCGTTCATGTTGTTAATAATTTGACTTCTAAATCGAAGCGTGTTATGCGCTTGGTAAGGGCCCTTACCTTGCGCTGTCTTCGATTTAACATTGTGTTTCGTGCTTGCCATGTCCCGGGGGTACATAATGATTTGGCTGACGCTCTGTCCCGCCAACAGATGGAGCGGTTCAGAGCGTTAGTGCCCTCTGCTTGGAAGGAACCCGATCAACTCCCATCAGAGGTATGGAGCCTTGGCAGGTAGAGGCCAACCGGGCCATGAGTCTGGCCTTAGCCCCTAGTACGCGGCGTGCATATTCCGCCGCTTGCGCGGAGTACGCTTGCTTTTGTGCTTTGGAAGGAATACATCGAATGTGGCCGGCAACTGCAGACCAGTTGGTGCAGTTTGCGGTGTACTTGCATTTTCAAGGACTGGCGCCATGGACCATCCAGAGAAAATTTTTGGCCTTGTATTATTATGCTAAGGCTCAAGGTTTCGCTATTCCTGAATGTCAATTCAGGATTGCGAAAATGATTGAGGGTTGGTCCCGTGAGAGGGGAAAATTCCCTGACACCAGGATGCCTATTTTGCCTTATATGTTGTGTCGCCTCGCGGCAACATGGTCACGAGTTTGTGTTAATAGTTTTGAAGTTTCATTGTTTCACGCCGCTGCCTTAACTGCCTTTTTCACCGCTCTGCATATCAGCGAGCTGGTGGCCAGCTCCAAATGTGATACTTCTGAGACGGCGCTAATGTGGACGGATTTGGCCTTGGAGGCGGATCACGTTGTGATCCACTTGCGTAAATCGAAAACCGATCAGCGGGGCAGGGGCACCTTGATACATCTTTGTAGGTGTTCTTTGGCGCAAATTTGTCCCATAGTTGCCCTGCATCAGTATGCCCGGCAAATTGGCACTTACCAGGGTTACTTATTTCAGCATGAGGACGGGTTGCCTTTGACCTGTTACCAATTTTGGAGGGTATCTCTCAGGGCCTTACAGCTTGCTGGTATACAGGGATGGCATTTCGGTACCCATTCCTTCAGGATTGGGGCCGCTTCGATGGCAGCCACGATTGGCATTGATTCCATTGGCATTCAGAGAATTGGCCGTTGGAAGTCAAATTCTTTTAACGCATACGTGCGCCCGTTAATGGACCAGTAATACCGGTCCAGTCTTTCTGTTTTCTCGTTTCAGGTCCAGTTGCTGAGCTTCGCACCTGAGTTGTTTTCTACGGCCATAGTTTTGTGTACTGGGCGGCGAAGTATGCTGTCCGATCCGGACGTGGACGCAATCTTGGCCTGGGACAGTGGGCAGAGCTGGTTTGGAGGGGACAACGGGGTATGTCCTGGAATGCATTTTTGACTACAGCTCTTTCGGACACCCTTGACCCTCCGCCTGCCATTGTCATCATACATCTCGGTGGCAACGACTTGACCCGCATGTCGGGCAAAACTTTGATTATTAAGGTCATTGATGACCTGAGAGTTTTCAAGCGGCATCACCCTCGTACCCGCATTTTGTGGTCGGCGATTATCCCTCGATTGCAATGGGGTCCTTACCACCATCCCCAGCAGATGCATAAAGCCCGTAAGGGAGTTAATTGGGAAGTTGCCCGGGTGGTCAAGTCTGAGATGGGTAATGTCATTTTCCACCCTACTATTACGGCCCGAGATCTCGACCTTTATCATCCGGATGGCGTACATTTGTCGGATGGGGGCCTCGATGTGTTTCTTCAAGATATTAAGGAGGGTCTGTGTGCCGAACTTTTCGGTGTGTTGGGGTAAGAGACTGCGGTGCGTCTCTTTGTGGTGGGTAGCACTTATAAAATTGCTTATGTTACGGCCCC
>JAHTLZ010001875.1:0-18469 GCA_023846285.1 Phrynocephalus versicolor
GCAAATTTTGCAATTTGTGCTGGTATACAGGATATCAAAGATTTTGTGAAGGAAATAAAAGTTCTGTTAAGACTAATAATTGGATTATTGAAGGAAAGAATTAAGTTTCACTCAGAGGAATACTTGGGTCAAAGAGGAAAGGAAATCCTTTATCTTAGGCCAGTGGTGGCAAACCTTTGGCACTCCAGATGTTTTGGACCACAACTCCCACAGCCCTTTACCATTGGCAATACAAGCTTGGAATCCTGGGAGTTGTGGTCCAAAACATCTGGATTGCCAAAGGTTCGCCACCACTGTCTTAGGCAGATAAAGATGAGAAATATAATCTATCCCCCAGTACTGCTGCTGACAGAATTGCTACTATCCTTTTCCTTGATGAGTTACTGCTCTGTGTTGGTCAAAACACCTTTATTCCTCTCCACCCATGGTGACAGACCTAGATATATATGACAGTGATGATGCCTCAGCTTCTTTCTCGTGAAACTGAAGTTAAAATGTCCAAAGAAAATGCCAGAGTAATAAAAGGTGAAACCACATGACAGAAGGTAATACAGAGAAATTAGCACCCAATGTTATAACAAAAAATGAACTAAATGTAACAATAATGGGGAAAATGAAGCTATAAACATTTGGTAAAAATGGGGAAGGAGTGCATTTTAAACCTCTTTTTAAACATGATAGATAAAATAGATACTGATAAAGGGGATAAATGTGATAAACCAAAACTACAACAAAGAAAAGTAACTGCTAAAGAAAATTTAGAAAAGAAGGATAAGCTACATAGTAAAACACATGTACGGTAGAAAGTTGTAAATTAATCATCATGTGTGATAGATACTGAAGTTTTCAAGGGAGTAGACTTTGTTCAGCAGGAATCACATATACTAGTATAGAAGCCAAATGTATTGACCACTGTGAGGCCTTCAAGGCCTACCTCTGATTTGAAGATGGCTAATACTGGAATTGATGAAGGGAACTTGATTATTATCTCAATCCAAGACAGACACAAAACATTCAGATTTAGAACAAGGGGAAATAGAAGGTATAAAGGTATGGTGGAATATGCTAAGAAGAGTTCTCACAGGATGCCCACTGCTAAGAATCAATTACAAAATGATGAGCCCGTGGTGTATAGAATAAGGAAATTAACTATAACTGGAGGGAACACATCAGTTTGGAGGTGGAACCGAACTGCAGAATACACACTGACATGATTAGAGGCTAATCCCATTAGATTGATTGTGTTAACATCTATATTCCACCTAAAGTTTTGGTGGATGGTAACAGTAATGTATTGGCTTTATTAGATTCCCTAGTCAAGAAAATTATGGCAGAATACACTCAAGCATCAATGATTATATTTGGGGATTTCAATGCTACAATTGGAAGCAATAATATGGTTATAGAAGAAAGAATAGCTCTGTTTAATGAAGATTTGGAGGACTGAACTCCCAAAAACTCAAAGGATGCATTAATGAACCAGGTAGAAAGTAATTTAATATCATTTATAAATATCAATAGAAGAAAGAATAGCTCTGTTTAATGAAGATTTGGAGGACTGAACTCCCAAAAACTCAAAGGATGCATTAATGAACCAGGTAGAAGTAATTTAATATCATTTATTAATATCAATAGATCATTTGTAATGGCTCAGGTCAGAGTGATCAAGAAGGTGAGTTCACTTTCTCCCATTGTAGAGGAGGAAGTGTGATTGATTATATTCTGTTATCCTCAGGATTCCTATGGTTCAAAATATTTCAGTGGGAGAAAGCTTGAAAGTTATCATGAACCATTTGCTTCATAGTGGATGCTGTAGCATTAGTTGTGTTAAAATGTAGATTTTAATACTTACATACCCATTAAAGCCAGTGCAGGCACCAGTGGGATTTAAAAAAATGCAAAGCACTATAGAAAATATGTAACACAGCCCAACATTGATCATTTGGAGGAAATAGTTTCTGAAGAAAAGAAAAAAAACAGGAATTACTGGATAGGTATGATGCTCTTATTTAGAAGTTAAAACTAATATTAAGTAAACTAATTTGCTAGCATTATGTTGTCAAGCTAATACTCCACATATTTCTGTTTTCTGTTTTAAAAGAATGTTAGTGGTGGTTAAATTACCAAAGTGGTTAAATCAACAATTTCATAGACCACATAATTATGGTTTTTGTTTCCCTGTGATGAAAATCAGGCTAAGAAAAAAGGATTGGCTCAACAGTTATTCAAAAACTTTCATGATTCTCTGGAAACATAAAGCTGGATCACCCAAGCTACAACCAATGCCTTAATTTAATCACTACAACAACCTAACCATGTGTTTCCACATTAGGTCAACTCCCAAATCATACCCACAGTTTTAAATATACATTTCTACTTGGGATGGGCAAAATGCAATCTGACAGTTGCTAGCACTATCCCAAATAATTTTTATGCCTTCCAGCACCACAGGTTTAATTAAAAAAACACAAAAAACCCACCTTGAAACAGAAATGCCTGGTACTGAAAATTTGATGGCATGCTGGTAAATGGGTTGATATTGACTGGAAAAGAAAGCACTATGTAGCATTGCCTGTTTAATCAAGGAAACAAATAATTTATGATCCTTTTTTAATTCCAGTCCTCCATATCACAAAATGCTCGGCATCACTTTCTCCTTTGAATGCCAGTTTCTCTCTTCTTTAAACATCATGCCTCTGGAAGCATCATGGCATTTCCATGGCAACAGCATGCCTAACGTTTTCCATGTCTCTGTGACTTATTGACAAACGGTTCTCCACAGACCAAACACTCCTGAAGCAGCAGTTGCCACTGGCTGTGACAACGTTAAACCATCATAAAGGTTTTAAGTAAATGTAAAGTCAAAGCTGATCTGAATTCTATATTATTGGCTAAATGTAATGGACTTAATTTATTTTAAATGTTTTTAATATTATCTCTAGTGAATAAATGTATTATCATGAATTAAACATAAAGCAATGTTTTTAAACTAATGCTTCATGGAGTTGCTTTATTTCAAATGAATATATTTACTGGATTTCAGTTAAGTACATTCATTGGGTTTAAAAGTATTCAAGAATTTAAATGAGCAATATGGAAAAAGAAGTTCACTGTTCCTTTTACTTTCTTGTTTGATATTCTCCTTTTCTGGACTATGACTCTTAGTAGTCAACAAACTTGTTGATCTACCTTTCTTGTGTGCATTCTGTGCCATCAGAAATATTATATTATTATATTATATTATATTATATTATATTATATTATAGACCACACTGACTTTCCCATAGGGAACTCTGGGCAGTTAACAACAGAAGCAAATAAACAAAGCAGATAAAAACAATAATCAACATGAGTTAAAAGACACAAATGTAACCGACAAAGGCAAGAGGGTGGCAAACAACCCAACAAGGGCAAGAAAAACAAATGCATTAGTGAGGCGGACATCACCAACCCCTGAGGCAACCCGGAAGAGAGTGACCAAGGGTCTGACACCACCCCAACCTCACTCACTGGGCATGGCCCCAGAGGAAGGAGCAGAGCCAGCTCAAGACTAATCCCCTGATCCCCACCTCAGGCCCAAACTCTATGAGACAAGGGTTGCAGTGCTAGCAATACTCAGGGGCAGGTTATTGGAACTGAAGTCCAGATTAGAATTGATGACCCCTATTTCAAGCTTTAAATAGGCTGTGAATGACTCACTAGTAAAAACATTAGGAGGAGGCCCAGGCTGACCAGGATTGGTGAGGTCTTGAACCACCCAGAACAATTCTGCCTGGAGATTTGAGGCCTCACTAATTCTCAGAGAAGCCTATGATCTTTTAGCCTCTCTGCTCACCTGAACATAGCATCTGGTCATCACTCTAACCACAGCCCAATTAAATTCCATCCAGTCTTTCCTCCATCTGCTCTCAAGCCTCCTCCATTCTTGCTTCATTACAGGCTGCAACTCTACCATAAACCACAGTGAGGGGCAGACATGGCAGTGGATAAGACTCTTGGGGCAATCCGGTCAACAGCCAGGGCAGCATCCGCTTACCACCTATCCACCAAGGTATTGGCTGGGTCATCAACCAGACCATCCAGAAAACCCCCAAATGCCTCTGAGAACCTTTCAGGGTCTAGAAGCCTCTGGGGAAGGCTCAGATGGTGGTGGGGCTCAGCTCCGTGGCAACTGACAGGGGGAAAGTCAGCAAATTATTATCTGACCATGACACAGCTTGGTAATACAAATTCCCAAGCTCAGATTAAAGTTTGCGGACATGGAAGAAAATACCAGATCCGGGATATGCCCAGCCCTATGGGTGGGACGGGAGACATGTTGGGATAGGTTCATGGATACCATGGACTCCATGAAATCTAGAGCAACTCCATATTGTCCAGACCAAGTGTGCACATTGAAATCACCAACCACCAATAAGGCTCAACCACCAACAGTGCAGCTGAGATGAACTCAGAGAGCTTTGGTAGGGGCAGTGCAGGGTTGCAGGGAGCAAGGAAAATCAGCACTATCCCAAACATATACCACTGTCCCACCAGTAGGTGCAGGCATTCCAACCCTGAACACACCAATGCTGCAGATTTGCTGAGCAAAACAGATTCCCTGTAAATAATGGTCACCCTATTCCCTCAACCCTCTGACATGCCAAGATGCTGGACATGAAACCTGGGGTGGGGGCAAAACTGGGCAAGGGAAGCCCCACCCTCTTCATCCACCCAAGTTTTGGTGAGACAGGCCAAGTCAACCTGGTTATCCACAATCAAGTCATGGGTGACAGGGATCTTATTGTCGACCGACCTGACATTAACCAGCAAGCAGGATAGGTCAGAAGCACAGATGGAATGGCTCCCTGGCATGCGGCAGTGGGCTAAGCAATTAAAAAGGGGGATCAATCAGTTGTTTTTATCTGATTAACTGCCCCCTGGCCCAGAGCGTATCTTCCACATCCTGAAACCACCAAAATAGGAACTGCCAGCACCGGTGATTGCTACATATCACAAAGGGAAGGAAAATGAGACATGCTGACACAAAATCAGACAAAGAAGAAGAAGCCTCAACAACCCCAACCCTCCACACTCAACAACAACCACCATCCTGCTTTGAAAAAGGAAACAGGTAAATCCAAACAAACAAAAGAAGCAAACAGCTGCAACCCAAGGAGTAGGGCAATTCCCCATGGCTCTAAGTGAGGTCCTCAGGTTGAAGCAAAATAATTTTAAAAAATGTAAAAATTAAAAAAACAAACAAAAAAAACCCTTACGGCTGAAGTGTAATAAGTTTGCAAAGTTATCATTAATATGGCACACAACCCCCAAACCAAAGTCAGGGCAACCTGCTATGTCAATAGGACACATTGGATCCAGTCCTTGCAGGCAGGCTATCTTGAAGCATGTGAATGGAGCAGAATCAAAAGTCTGGTGGTGCCATTCCTCCTTCAGGTCTTCTCCACTCTGCTGGTATGGAAATCTTAGAGGGCATGAACCTAGCCGACCTCCAGTCCATAACCCCCTTGACTATTGAGGTAGACAATGGGGTACACAATGTTTGCTGGCCCCAGGACCTGAGCCAGAGAGTGTAAAAAGAACTCCAACATGGACTGCAAGCCCCCGCTCTGAGCCTCCATGGTCTTCATAGAAGGACACCCAGCTCAAGAGGGGCCCTTGCCCTGTGGGCTCTCTACCATTCTGTCCTGTAGTCACACCACCAGTTCAAAAAACAGTAGAGAGACACATCACATTGCAGAGAGATAGGTAGGAAAATGCCAAACTGGAGCTTTCTTGCAAGAAGACCAGACCAAAGCAGCTGAGCAGCCAAGCAGAGCCACGAAGCCTGCAGCCAGACCAAACAAGTCCAACCAGCTCCACCAGATGATTCAGCAGGGATGACTCCAGCAGGATGAAACCAAAGTCCACCAAAACATCAACAACAACAGCAACAACAACAACAACAACACTGTGTTCTCAGCAAGTGAGCAAACACAGAAGTGTCCAAAGATGGTGAAAGGAGAACAACCACAAGATGTAAGTATGTTGTGCCATATTTCTGTAGCTAGCATAATTACACCAGCTGACCACAACCACCACCACCACCATTTACAGGTTCATATTCCCATGGGTTAAAAAAAATTAAAAGCCCATGTAGCCTTGGAGACTAATAATGTATCAGGGGGATAATAAAGGCAAAAAAGGTAAATGAGAAGAGGATAAAAATAACAGTTAAGGGTGAAAACTAATGAGGCAAAAGCAAACTAAGGCAGCCGCCAAACACTATCAAGGCCAAACAGGCCAAGCCAAGCAACCAATTAAGCCAAGTAGTGGGAGGATGCCAGATAAAACAAATAAAACAAGAATGAGAGTGAAAATAAAAACAACAGATAATGGGGTGAATGATAAAAGTTAAATAAAATAAATCCGAAAGGGAGTGGCGGGATGCTGGTCTTATCCATCCGCCATATTATGGTGACCCTAATAGGGCTTTCAAGGTAGTGAGATATTTAAGGAGTGATTTTCCTAGTTCCATTCCACCAATGAGTTTCCATGGCCATGGGGATATGAACCCTGTTCTTCAAAGTCACAGTCCATTAGTCCAGCCACTACACCACACTGGGAATCTGTTTTTTTAAACTTAACTAGGATTTTCATAGATCGGTTTGTATTATTTTGCAATGTCCAGTATAATCTATTATTTACTTTTATTCATCTTGACACTTCTTCAAAACATTTCAAGGAACATGGAAGCAGACAATTATAATCAATGATAACAGCAGCATGCCAGTTTGTTGAACAGAAAAACTAGAGATTTACATAAATCACACAAATTTCTCCTTTTGTTGAGACAGAACTTCCCAGCACAAGAAGACAGGCTGTCAAAGGCTGTCTAACTCCCCTGAGAGTTCCGATCAGTAGAACAAGAACAAGATCATCTGGAAGCTGAGTCATGACAACTGGGCTTCTTTCCTTGAGAGGTCAAAAATGTTTCACTATGCATCCAGGTAGCTTTGTCAGTCTGAGGAAAGTTAGTGGTGAGCCCTCCATTTTATAGTTCACCTTCACTTCACATCACCCTGGTCTGAATAGGCTCATAAATTGGACAATGGCCTGAATAGACTCGTGAGATGAACAGTGGCCTAAATAGGCTTGTTAGATGGACAAAGTCCCACCAGTGCAACCTTTCACAACACCCATTAAGAATGGGCCATTATCTACCTTTGCAACCTTTCAAAGGTGGCATTTTCACACACCTTAGACCATTGTCCACTTAACTGGCCTATTCAGGCCATTGTCCATCTAACAAGCCTATTCAGGCCATTGTCCAACTTATGAGCCTATTCAGATCAGGGTGATGTGAAATGAAGGTGAACTAATTTATTAATTTATAATTTTTTTTGTTCACTATTCACTGTCATTTATTTTATTTTATTTTAGCCCCATCTTACCCCATCTTGTTCCTTGTTTATTGGATGAGGTTTATTGTTTTATTAAGCTCTTATGTTTTATTATATTGGATTGTTTATTTATTGCATTGTCTGTTAGCTACGGACTGTATTTTGATATTTAACTCTGTAAACCGCCCAGAGTAGGTATGTACCTAGATGAGTACATGCCTACTCTGAGCAGTATATAAATCTAATAAATAAATAAACAAACTATAAAATGGAGGACTCACCACTAACTTTTCTCAGACTGACAAAGCTGCTTGGATGAGTTGCAAAACGTTTTGATCTCTCAAGAAAAGAAGTCCAGTTGCCATGACTCAACTTCCAGATAAACTCACCTGGATATCTGAGAATCTTCACCTACAAGAACAAACAACTGCTTTTTGAGGTGAGGGGGTGTTTTTTTTTTACATTTTGTGCACAAAGTATCATTTCCCTATCTGCAGACACATGGATGCATCTACACATAAAGCAAGCAAAAAATGAAAGTGTGGTTTATTGTGAAAGGCACAAACAAGCTACAGTAATACATTGGCTTAAGAGCAAATTGGTTTAAGAGTGTTTTGCAAGAGAAGCAAACATTTCTTCTAATTTTCCCTTGATCAAGAAGCAATGGGTTGATATACAAACACTGGAGCAGATCACATGATCACGTGAGCCAATTTTGACTCTCCCTCCCTCCCTCTCTCCCCCTGCTGGATTATGGGTGATTGTCTGGAATTTTCAGTCTCAGGCAGCCTCCAAAGCAGAGAGAGGAGAGAGGAATAGAGGTCTTTCTTGCACCAGCTTGGAAAGTTTTCAAAGGTGAGAGCAGGTTAGAGTTTTATTTTTCTGTATATTATTTACATTTTTATTTAATTTTTTTAGCACTCCTATTTTTTTCCAAACCATTTCTAGTCATGGGGCAGCTGGTCAACTGCGTATAGGGCTACAAATTGCATTTTTTTATTTTCACATTAAAAATACAGAATAAAATCCAGTTGTTAATCCCAAACAGAGCAGATTCCGTATCCAGGTACCTAAACCATGGTGTGGATATAGCCAACTTCTTTTGTTAGTTTTGGTATTTTGTGTGTACAGTATGCGGTCTATGGGATCCCAGAACTAATTATCTGAGTTTCCATTATTTCTTATAGGGAAATTCACATTGTTATAACTGTTTTGGTTTACAAGCATGTTTCTGGAACAAAATATTCTTGTAAACCAAGGTATTACTGTATGAAGTGGATTGAATGGAAAAAGCCACTGTCAGATAATTCACATTTTTCAGAAATGCAGAAACATGTAACTTGAGAACATGTAAAATCTTGCTGAATGTAGAAAACGAAGCAAAGAAAAGAAACTTACATTCTTCCATCTTATTTGTTTGGTTGGATTTTGTCCGGGATTTTCCACATGACACCCAGCATCTATTTAGATTAGTGGCTCCCCAATCTTGGCCAACACAGGTATTCTTGAACAGTACTTCTCAGATCTTTACTTGAAGCTGTACTGGCCTAGGATTCTGGAAATTGCAGTCCCAGAACACCTGGGTTACCCAAGGTTGGGAACCACTGGTTTAGATAAGCTCTTGGCTAATGTTCTAAAATATAAAAAAATCAGCCAATTTATGGTCCTTATGAATAGGAGTCATAAGGGAAAACATGCTGTCAGTGGTTTAGTTAATGGTTTCTGATATGCAAGCATTTTCATTGTGATGACCCAGTGAGTGAAACCATCCATATTTTGACACAACCTTAAACATTTATATATTGAAGACTCATTTTCTCCTAATTTATGAGCAAATGATGCAATGGTGGGAAGTCTGTCCCAGTGGCTTTGCAGGCAGTTGAATTCTGCTTGCAGTAGTGTCAGAAAATAGCCATTGTGATGAATGCTTACTGAAGAATTATGGAAGCTGTAATAAAAAAGCCATGTTCAGGTAACTCAAAAGTCTGCCTAAAAGGAAGCAGTTTGTCTGCCAATGGAAGGACAAAAGGTAGAGGGCAACCTGGCTTCCTAACCATTAAAAAGGCCCTCACTTGTGTCCTCACGAAATGAGCCTGCAAGAGTGATGGGACTGAGACAAAACTCTCAACAGATGACCTATTAAGATGAGGATGCCTTTACAGGATGGCATGGTCCTTCAGGCAGCATAGACCCAAGACATCCCACCTGGGTAGCCAAAAAAGTAATTCAGCAGACCATAACGAAGTTAACACAGCCAGACTTCTATAATTTTTCTGGGGCCTTCTTGGAACTATATTCTAAGACCTGGGAAACATTACTTTACAAAGGATGAGTTGCAGCCTCTGCACTTGGGCAGAGCAGTAGAACATTTCTTGAACATATCAGCCTATCTAATTGTGGTCACCTACTCTCAGCCTCAAAACTAGGGAAACAGCAAGACTTGTGACTGTGCTAAATCTTTTTGGTGTTGGATTATAAGACCAAAGTTGGGTTGCTTCCTATAATTCTATTTTTAAGAGAGTTATAGGCTTTGAGAAGAATGCACAAATGGGTGTTTTAATTAGCATAGCAATAAAACTAATTTAACAAGTTATTTATCATTTTTAATAATTTCCTATGGTTACTATTAAATTATTTAAAATTCTGACACTTTAAACTTTGTCACTGAAAATTATGGTTGAGAAAGACTGGATCGTGTTTTTCAGAAAGTATATTTTGAGAGTATCAGCTATGAGTGAATTCTTTAATGTAATATAGCCTGTAATGGCAGACCAAAAGTGTGAGTAGTGGAGATTTAGGAAGGATTTAGTTTGAGAAAAAGATGCAAAACATGAAAAATTCCAAACTGGACTGAGACTCCTTTTAACTGATACCCACACAGTAACAAAACATTGAGCTTGTCAAAGAAAATTAAGCTAAAATGTACAATGAATGCTAAGCAAACATCTTGTTTGACAAAATAAAATCTTCACCCTACACCTCAAAAGGAAATAGTACTGCCTCGCCACCTGAATTTCTACTGGGTTTTGGAAATTAGGCAATAGTGTGGGACTAACCAGTACTAGACACCCAAATGGCAAGATGCACATGAGGATGAACCCTCTTCACATCTCCATGCTCAACACAGGAAGCTGAGAAACAAAACTAGAGATGGGCATGAAATGGTTTTTTTGGTTTCATTATTCATTATTTGTTTTGTTACATAACAAAATGAATAATGAACCTAGGGGCAAATCTAACATGAAACAAACCGAGCCAAGAAAAATTAGTTCGGTTTGGTTTGTTTCATTAATGGGGGCGGAGATGTCTCCTACCTGGTGCTGGTCCGGAGGTCCTTTCGCGCCAAGCTTCACGGAGGGAGCAAGCACCTCGTCGGTGCCATTGAGGGATGCAATGGACTCGAGCCTCAGCCCAGCCCTGAGAGAAGAGGTAAGAAGCAGCCTACATTTAGGCGGCCAGAGCAGTGCGGCTTTGAAGCCAGCCCCCTTGCACCTCCCTCCTGCGGCCCGTTATCGTGGGGCTGATCGGGAGGGGAGATAAGGAGGCCATGCTTAGGTAGCCAGAGTAGCACGGCTTCAAAGCCGCCACCCCTTGCGCCTCCCTCCCGTGGCCCGTTATCGTGGGGCCGATTGGGAGAGGTGATAAGAAGGAGACCACACAGTGGGCGCTGGGGAAAAGTGGGTAAAAATGAATAACAAATTAATGAAACAACAAAATGAATTTTTCCACAAAATTTGCGAAAAATGAAACAAAATGAACCAAACTCCTTAACATAATGAAACAAAATGAAACACCATTTTTTCGATTCATGCCCATGTCTAAACAAAACTATCCAATAAGTATGATGTTTATGAAAAGGCCAAGATCAAGCTCTACTGCTACAGATAATCTGCTCTCAAATAAATCACAGAGCCAAGGAAATTTGCACGTCATTGAACATTTTGGTTTGGAGTTCCCCAAGGTCCAAAACGTGGAATATGGCACTGGTTGGAAAACGGTACCGATTTCTCTAAAATAATAAAGTTTTTGTAGATAGATAAAATTCCCTATGTCATAGTACTACAAAAATACTATTGCCATCCCCCCTTTTTGTTCCATATAGTAAAAGCTCTACAATCCTGTTGCTTTCTTGTATATAGCAATGTAGTGTCAATTCTTAAGTGTAAGCGATGGAATATTCTATAGTTTTCACTGCATTGTCATTGTTTAGATCAGTGGTTCTCTCATCCTGTGAGTCCCCAGATGTTCCTGGCCTGCAACTCCCACAAGTCTTCATCACTAGCGGAGCTGGCCAGGATTCCTGGGAGTTGCAGTCCAGGAACATCTGGGGACCCACAGGTTGAGAACCACTGGTTTAGATGAATGTATATTCCTATTGAATTGTTTGTTTATTTATATGTTTCTCCTTCTACAACAGTTTCATCCCTGATCTTTAATGACCTTCTAGGTGACAGACAATTAAACTTCAGGAGCTCAGCAAACTTTTTAATTTTAATGAGAAAGCCTATGCCCTTCTGTGTCCTTCTGTTTCTTTAAAAAAAAATTAAATTGCTGGACTTAAAAATGCATTTATCCAATCATATAGGTATTCAAATCAAGGAAGAGTTGAATGGCAGAATGGCAGAGCCTTTCGGGGAAGCAGGACAGGGAAGAAGACATAAGGAATTAGGACAGTTTGATAGGCAGGGAAGCAATTAGAACTCTGCAAGTTAGAGATAGGGAGACGATGCTACAGAGGACACGAGATACTAAAATATGACAGTTGAAGAATGAGCAGACCTGCTATTATATGGGAAGAAATGGTGAAGCAAAAGGATATGGTAGAATGGAATGAGATTAACATCTCCTTGTTTGGATGAATGTAGTAACCTCCTGGAGGCAAATTATGAGACTCAAAACATCTTAAAGACACCAAGCAAGGACATCAAGGAAGACGGTCAGCTGTAACTACTGATCTTGTGACCCACAGTGTGAAAGTAGTAGGCTTTATAACAGTAAAAAAATGATTTGCCTAAGGGAACAATGGGCAACATCCAGTTGTGTAAAGTTGCAGTACCAGGAATATTTAATATAAATGAACTGAAAGCTTCCCGTCTCTGCCTCAGTTTTAGTTTTGCAGGCTCCCTGAGACTCCCTTTTGCCCTACGGAAGCTTTTGGGACCTTCAAGACAGTGGAGTAGCATGGGTGGGTGCCTCCTATCCTCACCCGCCGGCGCTGCTACAAAAGGGCATGCATAGCCAATTGGATATGCATACCAAGTTGCAGACGCAGCAGACTGGCAGAGGCACCCCTCTTTTTGGGGTGCCTTCCATGCATCAGTCAGAGAGACAGGCACTCGCGGGCAGGGTTTGCATGGCACACAAATGCTGCTGCAGGAGTCAACCAGAGCCACAAGTGACGAACTGGCAGACTCTCCCTGCATCCGCTGTGTCTCACTAAGAAGGGAAGTGTACTTGTGTGTGCAATGCAAGTACAGATCTGGCTTAGGGGGACAGAGGGTTAGCGCAAGGGCTAGGGTTAGGCTAGTTACGGGTTAGGTTAGGGTGAGTATTGGGGTGCACCTCTGGGGGCCTCTCTGACCAACTAAGAGGACAGTGTACTGTGGCGTATGGGTAAGGGTTAGGGTTAGGGTTAGGGCTAGGGCAGGGTTAGTGGGCTTTTTGGCACATCCCAGAAGTCTCAGTGGCCAAGTGGCCATGCAATTGGTGGAATGGCTCCAAAAATTTGCATGGTCCACTCCCATGGCCAGCCCATCATTGCACAGGTGTAAATAAAATAAAATAAAATAAAATAAAATCAATGGAGAGAGGACAGAGGAGACATTTTGTTGCAAGAAAAACCCACTGCTAGTGTAAAAATTCTGGCAGTTTTAAAATAGCAATTTTCACATGTTTCTGTGGTGCTTGTGTGTTTTTGGACCACTCCACGATTTCAAAAAAAAAATTGCGGTTGCTGCCCCATTTTCGATCCCCCGCCCGCACTGCATGGCATGGCGACTTGGCGAGTCCGGCTTGTTGCGTTGCGAGTCCCCCCCAGAGCAGCCCAGGACAGGAGAGGGGGGAGGCCGGGGACCCCCCCCCAGAAACCACCCCTCTGGTAGGTGCCCTCTCAGGCAGGCATATTTTCGCCTGCTTTTTGGGCCGGGAATCAGGTTTGTTTTTTTTTTTTACTTTAAAAAACTTTTTTTCTGTGCCGCTTGAATGGCGGCGAGGCGGCGAGGCAGCAACTTTGGCGGGATGACGAGCGCAGCCCAGGAGGGACAGGAGGAGAGGGGGGAGGCCGGGGACCCCCCCAGAAACCACCCCTCTGGTAGGTGCACTCTCAGGCAGGCATATTTTCGCCTGCTTTTTGGGCCGGGAATCGGGATTTTTTTTAACTTTTAAAAACTTTTTTTCTGTGCCGCTTGGCATCGCGCGATCGCCGCGATGCCAGGAACGACAACGACAAATCAGACCCAATTATTCTTTAGTCGGTTCGAGTTCGAGTTCTGGCGGAGTAATTCCCATTACCGTTTCCGTTCCGTAACGGAAACGAGGAACGAAAACGGAAACGGGAATTCCGCTAAGTCGTGCCCATGTCTATTCCTGACACAGTAAAATTTAAACTCAATTTTTTGCAGTATATAGAATCTCATTTAATATATTTTGATTGGGTTTTAAATGGTGCTTTGGCTTTCTTGAAAGTGCTCAACTTGGACTCTTGAAGAACCATTTCCAAATTCATTCTGATTGTTCTTTTATCTGATGCTTGATTCCTTCACAAATTTATTCAGTGTTTCACCTGAACAATGTTTTCCCATTCAGCCATTACCCATATTTTTGCTCCTGCAGTCTGCATTCATTGCTTTTCTTACCTGTACTTACAGTCTAGATTAACTGGAATTCTGAAATAAATTTTGAGCCAAGTTCAATTAAGTGCTAAGACTCAGGGCGGTAGAAGCTTTTTTCTTATTGACAAGAACAATAAACATTAATGCCACTATTTCCAGATACCTTTAAGCATAAATACCAAATCGAAAGAGCACAAACAACCCTTAGCATTGTAGTTGGTGAGCAAACAAAATATATTGGTCAAATGTACTTTTTAAAAGTCATACAGACTGACCCATAAACTAGCTAAATCAAAGCACTTCAGTTTTGTGTGATTTAATCTCATTTTTCCTAGACAAGAAAGACCTAACTAAAGTTGGTTTCTGTCTCAAGTCTCACAAGAATTGCAGGAGCCATGATTAAATTCTTGCATCGGTTTCTGTATGTAACTCACATGGAATTTAAGCTGGGATGGAACTATTACTTGAAGAGATACATCACTGGTTTCATTTGAGCTAACTTTCAAGTATGTGCATTTAAATTTACAGGCCACTATCCTCTTGCATCGTTATGCTAGTGGAATGGATATGGTGTAATCTAGAGCAGCAAATTGACTTTAATGAGCTCCTGCTTGGATTTCTCATAGGTCACCAGTTGATTGTCCTGGTGTGTGGCAAGGAATCCAAGGAGGAAATTATTTTGAGAAGCAACTTGCCAGTCTAAGATACTGTACAGTTTCCATTCTGTCAGAATAACTATCCATGAGACTTCTCAGATCATGAAGGGTATCAATAAAACCTGTTACAGTTTGTGAGGGCTTAACAGCACATTATTTTCAACCATTGCTTTTGTTCTCTTTTCTTACTCATGAGTATAACCTTGGCTCTTACCCCAGGGAACAGGGGGCTTTAATATTTTGGCCTCTGGAATCACCCACTCCTACAGGCAGTCTCCCAGTGACACAATTTGTGTTCATTTAGGTGTATTGTCAATGAAAGCAACTGATGGCAGCTATTTATTTGGAGGGGAGACTGATCTGCTGTTAAAGACGGCTGCATTCAAGAATCCCTGATAAGGTCCAAGAAGACCCACTAGAGATGGGCACGAATCGAAAAAATGATGTTTCATATTTTTGTTTTCATTGCGGGTCCCTTTCGGTTTGTTTTTGTTTTTTGTGAATTTTTTGAAAAAAATTGTTTTGTTTTGTTTTTTGTTTTTTTCTTTTTACCCGCTTTTTGCACAACTTAAAGCATTTCCATGCACGGACGTCCCCCAACGCCCCAGACCAGAGGGAAAACACTAAAAAAATGATGCTGGCAGAGACACAGTATAGACTAGGTACGCAGGGAGGCTGCAAAGGCAGTGGAGAGCGTTGCCAAGGGCGTAAGGCAGCCGCAGAGTGACTGCACTGCAGGGCAGGGGAGGGTACTCACCAAGAGGTACGCACGCACACAGGGAGGCTGCAAGAGAAATCTCTTCTTTCTCTCCCCTAAGAGCCAGGCTGCAGCCAGCAGGAATACAGAGACACACACATGCCTCGCTGGCCTAAATTAACGAGATGCAGAGACAGCAATCCCACCCTAACTCCACCTCAAACTGCAAGGAGGACGGGGGCTGCCAAAGCTTTTTATGCCCTCTGTGGCTGCCACACCTACCCAATCTGCAATCTGGGCATGCTATTGGTTGAAATTGTCCAAGAATTTACATGATCCCATCACATGGATTGCATCCATCTTGTGGCTGGAATCCATTTTGTGTCATCCTTAAAAGGAAAAGGAAAAATACATCGCAATGGGAGAAAGTAAAAAACAAACGTTTTAAGGACCGCAACCCCCTGGTAGGTAATGATTTCAAATACTTATCACTGTGTTTTTATGGATGTCCAGGGCGTTTTAATACCCAAGAAATCAATATTAGGCATCTGGGAGCCATTTTGGGTCAATGTCCCCTAACTCCCCTTAAAGGAAAAAAATACAGCGATCTGAGAAAAGACATAAATGCACGTTTTAAGGACCCCCAACCCCCCTGGTAGGTATTATCAGGCAGAATAAATAATTATCACTGGGTTTTTACAGATATTCAGGATGTTTTTTAACATTTAAAAAAGCTCATGTCATTGTGCGTTGCCACTAACGAAAACGAAATGTAACAAACCTAATTTTTGTTTTTCTGTTCTGTTCGTTCCAATTTCATCACAGTTTTCATTATTTGTTTTGTTACGTAATGAAACGAATAATGAATAACGGAATGAATTTTTTTTCATTTCATGCCCATCTCTAGGACCCCCAGTTCTGCTCTCCAAATACTTATTAAATGGGAACACCTTGTTTAGTATTTGGCTTCAGGGCTCATGACCTTTCTAGTCTGCAATATTTCAGCTCAGTTTGCAAGTCACAGCACCTGTTGGAGCTGATACTGTGATTCACAAAGTACTTGCTCTGACATATTCAGCACTGAAAAACAGCTAGCCCTTGTCAGAACCAATGGATTTGAGCCAACTTATGTGCAAGTGTATGACATAAGGAATTTGTAGACAGCAGTGTATTCTGTGCAGCCTTTTTTTGGATGTTCCTGTAATTCATCAATTATACTACCTAATGCTGTCAAGCAAACCCCCGCTCTATCTAATCTTACAAACTCAGAATTTCTAGGACACATGAGATTCAGAGCACAATGCCAATAAGCTAAGATGAGGTCTGGCTAAACTGCCACCAAGTCGTCTGAGTCCAAATCACTCCTAGCCTGAAGATGTTGGAAATAACTCAGCTCCTCCCCTTCTCTTCTTCATCTCTGTCCCCCCTACATTTTTGGCTCATCTGCTGGCTGATCTCTGCCAGCATAGCAATTGTGGTGGCAGCTCTCAAATCTGCCAGTCCAGGAAGGTTCTGCTGCATAATGGCCGTTGTGCCACAGCAAGGATAGCTTGCCAGCACAAGAGAGTCTGATATCCCACAGCCGCTAGTGTCAGTGTCTCTTTATATTTGAATTACTTGGCCTAATATCTTTAATTAAAAGAAAAGAAATGAAAAGCATAGATTGACTGATCTTTGGAGAGCCAATGTAATGTAGTGGTGTGCTGCCATTAATGTGGCAGTTTAAAGGTTGGACCTGGAATTGGGAGATCCAGATGCAATTGTTCACTCAGACATGCTGCATGATTGGTGTCATAATACTGGTAGTCAAAGAGAAGATCTGCTGACCATTCAGCCACACTGCCTTGATTTTCCTGGTGTAGATACTTTTCCAGGAGGGTACAGACCGCTATTGTTTTGGGAAATTTCCTATGTGATGCTTTTCTCCACACATCTGAGCCTGAGCTATCTTCCTTCGGTATGCAAACCAACCTGGTAAGGTAGGATCGCAAAACACCCCCAAACCACTCAAAATTCTGAGTGCAAGGCACCTTCTTCAGTGCCACCAATCCCTTCTCTTTCAAAGTGACTGCAGAGCTGGAAAAATATTGTTTTTATTAAAGGCGTTCAAAAGAGGCATACAGAGTCAAAATTAAATTCAGTGTTTCAAAAAGGATTAAAAGGAAATGAAGCAAATCCAGGACACAAGACAAAGAATAAAAATGCTTATCCTGTGGCTTTAAAAGATGAGGCAAATTTAGAAAAACTCCCTCATAAAATAAAAAAGCTAACCTATCTATACTCACATTGCATTGAGGGTGTTGCCTAGTTCCTGTACACATGCAGAACACAGCAGAGTAAATGGTAGCTTTTACATTCTCTTAAGTGATGAAGCTAAGCAAACTCATGTCACCTCATCTCTTCTCTATATCTTACAGTCTTCTCCACGAAGCACATTTCCCTCATCTCAGAACCTTCTGGTAGGGAATAGCATTTGCAAAAATAACTTGGTTCATCCACCTTCCACCTTTAGATGTCACAGGCTTTTTCTTAAGAAGAGGTAACTACTTAGCTTTTGACTTGTGTATCACCTAGAAAACACCTAGAAATGTCTGTGTGGGAAAATTGGGGACATTAGCACACACTCTCTTCCTTTCCAAGACAGTAACTTCTCCATTATCATGTCATGGTGATGTTCACAATTGGACCATGTACAGTGGTACCTCAGATAATGAAATTAATTTATTCTGTGGGTCATTTCGCTAACTGAAAAATTTGTTATCTGAAACCATTCTGAAGGTCTCAAAAAGGCCATCCCCCCAGAGCTCTTTATAGAATGCACTTTAAAGGCATGCAGAGCCAGAACACAAACACCCAGAACACACACACACACACACACACACACACACACACACACACACACAC
>JAHTLZ010001877.1:0-15700 GCA_023846285.1 Phrynocephalus versicolor
TGAGTTTACTGAGCTGCACAAAGTTTTCATCGTGCTGTCCAGCCTTGATGCCAGTTTCGATGTCCTAACCACAACCATGGAGTCTGTCCCAAAGCGGAGGGGTCTATTTAGATTCCACGACTGGGTGAGATAAAAGACGTTTTGCTTGTACCACAGTTAAAACATAATTTGTTAAGCATTGCCTGTCTTATAAAACAAAGTTTTATAGGAAGTTTTGTTTTTGAAGTTTTGTTTAACAAGGCAGGGTGTGAGATAAAACGAGGTGGTGAGATTTGTGCCAAAGCAAAATTGAGAAATGGTTTATATGAGCTGAAAACACTTGATGAGCCACAAACATGTGTAAATTCCTTGAATGAGCCAGTAAATGAAAATTGTATCCATTTGTTGCATAGAAGATTGGGGCATATAAGTTATAAGCTCATTAAGAAAACTTTAGAACACACAGTGGGGCTTAAAGTCAAAGAATGTTCAAAATATTTACACTGTGAGGTTTGTGCTGAGACAAAGAGCAAAGCAGCCTCCGTTGCTAAAAAGAGTGAAAGAAACAAATTTTCCATTTGAGTTAGTGGTAGGTGATCTGATGGGCCCCCTTCCTAAATCATTAGGAGGGTCACATTATGCACTAACAATCATTGATCATCATACTCGTTATTCATTTGTGTATCCTTTGCATTCAAAGGATGAAACTTTTAAAGTGTTGAAAAACTGGTTTAAATATGTTGAAAGATTACATAGCCCATACAAGGTACGACAAATGCAGTTTGAAATAATGCCTTGACAAACTGGTTGAAAAATAGAGGTGTTAGAATTCGTTACTCAAATGTTGGCTCTCCTGCTGAACAAGGTTTAATAGAAAGACAAAATGGTAGATTGCAGCATATAATGGAAGCTCTTTTGAAAGATGCAGGGTTGCCATTCACATATTGGGCTGAAGTTATTAAAGTAGCAAATTATCTGCTTAACAGGATGTATAGAGAAACAGTACAATCCACTCCATATGAAAAAATCTATAAAAGAAAACCTAATCTCAGCCATATCCGTGTTTTTGGCACCAAATGTTATTCTCATGTGCCAAAGAAATTTAGACGTAAGGGACAGAGCAGAGCTCAGAAAGGAATCTTTACTGGTTTTGGGCCAAATCAGAAGTCCTATAGGGTTCTTCGGCCAGATAAGGAAGTGGTTTTTTCACGCTCAGTTAACTGTAATGAACAAAACTGGCAGAATGTAGAAGAGCAGCAGCAACAAGTGTTTTTCCCTGCTGAATATAAGCATTTGCCTAAGCCAGTCAAGGTTGAAGAAGAAACAGAAAAAGAACCAGGTGAAAGTTCATCTAGCATTAGCCAGATGGGAGATGAGGTTCAACAGCCGTTTCCAAGGCGTTCTCAGAGAGAAAACAAAGGCATTCCTCCACAGAGATACGGCCAAATAACAATTTGTAATGTGACTGTTCCTAAATCTTATGAAGCCATGTGTATTTAGTCTAATAGAAGATGGTGTTTGCAAAATGTATGTTGCAATACATGTAGATGATTTCTTGATATGTGGTCCAAGTGAAGCAGAGGTGAGAAAATGTCGCAGACAATAAATAACAAATTTGCTTTGGTAGATCTTGGACCAGTACATGGATATCTTGGTATATGTTTGCAGGAGGGGCAAAATGGTAAAATGTTTTGGCACCAAAAGCACAAAATAGAAGAGCTTTTGGAAAGATTTAACATGACAGACTGCAATGAGGGTACCTTTTGCATTGAAACCCCGAATAGATGAAGAATTAGACCGGTTGATTGCCCAAGGAGTATTAGAGCCAGTAGCGAATGCTCGGTGGGAAACCCCAATTGTGGCCCCCTTGAAGGCAAATGGAGCAGTACGAATCTGTGCGGATTATAAATGTACTATTAATAAGGCCCTGCAACAGCATTCATACCCGGTACCAGCAGTAAGCCACTTGTTGGCATCACTGGCGGGGGAAAGGTATTTGCAAAATTGGATTTAGCCCAGGCATATCAACAATTGCCAGTAGACGATGCCACCGCAGAAGCTCAAACTATCGTGACCCATCGTGGGGCGTTTAAGGTTAAGCGCTTGCAGTTTGGGGTCAGTGTGGCCCCAGGAGTTTTCCAGAGTTTAATGGAAGGGCTGTTGAAGGGTATCCCTGGGGTCCTTCCATACTTTGATGATATTCTTGTGGCCGGGAGTTCCAAGGAAGAACTGTTGAAGCGTCTTCACGAAGTCTTGGGGCTGTTAAACTTTTATCATGTGTTCTTACCCCATAAAGCATCTGTGGCTGAGCCGTTACACAGGTTATTGAATAAGAGGACCCCTTGGGTGTGGGATCAGAAGCAGGGCGAGGCATTCAATGCTGTTAAGAATTTGTTATCATCAGATAGTGTACTTACCCATTTTGATGAAAAGAAACCAATAGTATTGGCATGTGATGCATCCCCATACGGAGTGGGTGCAGTGTTAAGTCACCGCATGCCAGATGGGAGAGAGGCTCCAATTGCATATTTTTCAAGGACCTTATCTGCAACGGAAAGAAATTATGCCCAAATTGATAAAGAAGCCCTGGCCCTCGTTTCAGGGGTAAAGAAATTCCATGATTATGTTTATGGTCGTCCGTTTGAAATTGCCACAGATCATAAACCGTTATTAGGCATTTTTGCCCCCGGACGTCAGACCCCCCAAGTGTTGTCTCCCCGAATGTTGCGTTGGTCAGTCTTTTTGGCAGCATATGAATATATCCTATGCTACCGGCCAGGGAAGGAGATGGGACATGCTGATGCCCTTAGTCGATTACCAGTGAACAGCATGGATGAGGATCCTGCCCCTGCACATGGTATCATGTTAATAGAGGACCTACCCGATCCACCGCTGCATGCATCAGATGTAGCAAGAGAGACAGCAAGGGACCCGGTACTGTCTCGAGTTTTGAATTGGGTATGGAAGGGGTGGCCTTCCTGGAAGCTGGAGAGTGTATTCAAGCCTTTTTGTTCACGCCAACATGAATTGTCAGTGCACAAAGGGTGCTTGTTGTGGGGAAATAGAGTCATCATCCCACCAAAATTGCAGGGGAGGGTCTTGGAGGCATTACATATAGGACACCCGGGAATTGTACGGATGAAGGCTTTGGCCCGTAGCTACGTGTGGTGGCTAGATGGATAAAACCATCGAGGAACGGGTCCAGGTGTGTCACCCATGTCAGGAGTCTCGCCCAGCCATGCCACAAGCGCCCATCCAGAAATGGGAAACAACCAGAACACCATGGTCGAGACTGCATATTGATTTTGCTGGCCCCTTCCAAGGTCAAGTGTTCCTTGTGGTAGTAGATTCATTTTCTAAATGGTTAGAAGTAGTCACTGTCTCATCAATGACATCAGGGGTAGTGGTTCGGGCACTGCGGCGGCTGTTTGCAACGTATGGGTTGCCTGACACTATAAGTGTCAGATAATGCCACACCCTTTACCTCAGTTGAGTTCCAACGTTTTATGGCGGCGAATGTGATCCGCCATATTACAGCCGCACCTTTCCATCCATCGGAAAGGATGGTGAGGACGACTAAGGAGGAGAGGATGGTGAGGACGACTAAGGAGTCCTTGCGGAGAATAGTGCAGGGAGATTGGCAATCACGGCTAGCTAATTTCCTATTGCAGCAGCATATCACTCCACATACGGGTACGGGTAGGAGTTCCGCTGAGCTGTTAATGAATAGGAGGTTGACATCTTTATTAGATAGATTACATCCAGACTTGACATTAGACCGACCTCCGCAGCGTGAAGCCCCAGAGACACCGAGGTCTTTTCAAGTGGGGGATTGGGTTTATGCCCGGAATTATGGTAGAGGACCAGATTGGGTTCCAGCAACCATCGTAGAAATAAGGGGACCAGTGTCATACGGGGTGTCTATTAGAGGAGGGAAGGTATTACGCCGGCATGTGGATCAACTACGCCGGAGGTGGGCAAACCCGGTCAGGGCTCCTGAGGCGAGTGTAGTTGACGCGGGAGAATCAAGTGGGCTTGGCGAACGGGAAGAGGGTACCCCACTAATTGAGATGGAAACAGCCGAACCCGAAAAGTTGGAACAGGAGATGATCCCAGAGGGAGAATTGGGTTGCGAAGAAGAGGCAGTGGATGGTCCGATAGAGAGGAATGACCAGGAACAAGATGAAACTGAGATAGCCACAGAATTACGACGCTCACAGCGGGTGAGGAGCCGACCAAAATATTTACAGGATTTTATTTGTGAATAAAGTTTTAGTTAGGGGGAAGGGGTGTTATGTAGTGAAGGTACAGGCAGCATTGCTGGAGAGGAATGGGTTAACTGAGGGCAGACCAGCTGCAGTCAATTAACAGCTACCTCCTGGCAGCGTCTGTATAAATACGCATGTGTGTTTCCTTGTCTCTTGCTTCGTGTTCGTCTGTCCTCGTTGTTGTGCAATAAAGCTGTATTGATGGATCTCCGGTGTCGTGAACCCACTATTCAACAGCACCCCTGGCCACCGAGTCCACCTGGGCTTCCAGAGTTAGACCGGGGTCCAGGAGCACCCCCAAGCTGCGGACCCTGTCCCTTAGGGGGAGTGCAACCCCGTCCAGAATAGGGAAGTGGCCCTCTAACCTGTCTGGCGAAGCACCCACTAACAGCACTTCCGTCTTGTCTGGATTGAGTTTCAATTTGTTAACCCTCATCCAGTCCATTATCTGGCCCAGACAAGAGTTCAGCACAGAAACCACCTCACCTGGATTGGTGGAAAACGAGAGGTAGAGCTGAGTATCATCAGCATATTGCTGAGTCCTCAGCCCAAACCTCCTGATGACCTCTCCTAGTGGTTCCATGTAAATGTTGAACAGCATGGGAGACAGTATAGAGCCCTGAGGAACCCCATGACATAACTGTCTTTCTCACAGCAGAGGTCATCATACAGGGCGACCAAGGCAGTCTCTGTACCAAAACCCGGCCTGAAACCAAATTGAAATGGATCCAGAAAATCTGTTTCATCCAGCAGTGCCTGGAGATGCCCGGCCACCACCCGCTCCAACACCTTGCCCAAATAAGGGAGGTTCGCTACTGGACGGTAGTTAACCACCAGCCCTGGGTCCAGGTTAGGTTTTTTAAGGAGTGGCCTAATTGCTGCCTCTTTTAAGGCAGCAGGGACCACTCCCTCTCTTAATGAGGCGTTTACAGCTTCCTGGACCCAGGTGCGAACCCCCCTGGCAGATCTTTCAATTAGCCAAGAAGGGCAAGGGTCGAGTGGCATAGTGGTAGCACGGACAGATCCAAGCACCCTGTCCACATCCTTGGGTCTCAATAATTGAAACTCATCCAATAATACTGGACCTAAGCATGGCACACTGGACACATCCCTTGATTCTGCACCAATAGTGGAGTCCAATTCCCTGCGAATCTGAGCGATTTTTTCCTGAAAGTGGACAGCAAACTCGTCACAGCGGGCTGCTGAGTGGTCCAGAACCTCCATCATATTTCTCGGTTGAAGAAGGTCCCGGACCACCTGAAACAGCTCTGCTGGACGGCACTCTGAAGAATACGGTTTGTGAAATATTATCTTTTCGCAAACCGTATCGCCACGGAATAGGCCCGATAATGGGCTCTAAGCCGTGTTCGATTGGACTCACAGTGATATTTTCTCCACTTGCGCTCCAGCCGTCTCCCCTCCTGCTTCATTGCCCACAGCTCAGATGTATACCAAGGAGCTGTCTGGGCTCTGCGTAAGGGGAGAGGGCGCTTAGGTGCAATCGTGTCAATTGCCCGGGACAATTAGGAGGGGTGTTAAGGTTTATACAGAATGGATATTGGAATTGTCATATTGCAAGGGATGATGCAATTGGGGATGATGCAAGTCTGGATGATGCAAGACAGAGAAGTTTAGACATGCTCAGTTATCAAATTGCTGAGCAATGGTTGCATCAGCCACATGTATAAAAATAAGAGAGTTAGTCCTGTATTTTGTGGGATGAAGTTGGAAGGAGCAGCATGTTACTTTGTCCGTTTGGATCCTGAGAGTTTGGACGGACTGTCTATGAGGTATATGCTTGCCAATTTTTGTTGTGTGCTGGACTTGTACATATTTTGTAAATACAGTTTATTTGGTGATGGGAATCACCAGCTGTGTTTGCGTCGTTATTTTTTAGCACTGCTATCAGGCTGTTTAAAGCCCACACTCTTTACACAGCTCTCACAGTCTTCCGCTAATAAACAGCCACTCTGCAACAAACCTGACCAATCTGCGACTATGGACATGGGGTTCTGACAATGTAAAAGGAAAGACCACACATCCTACCCCCGAACAGGGAATGAGTTTGGATGGAGAACCCATGGACGTGAGATTGGGTTCAGAAGGGCGGGCAGTCTGGGGAAAAGAAGGACCCCACCAATTGGCACCCAGCGTGCGGGGCCAGACGCCCACCACGATGCAGCAGGCCAATGGCTAAGATGAATTCTTGAAGGACAAGAGTCTGTACTCAAGCAAATGGTGGAACACCACAGACTACTCACGGACAAAATGTCTGGGGCTTTACTGGCACCAGCGAACCCACACCACATCAAGTTACAGAAAGTGGGATGAGGGGATGACTCAGTTGCCTTCTTGAACACTTTTGAAAGAATAGCAAAGGCCTCGAAATGGCCCAAGGAGCAATGGACATTTATTTTGACCCAATGTTTAACGGGACCCCCCCCCCCAGCAATAATAGATGCCATGGACCCGGAGGAGGCGGGGGACTACGAAAAGGCCAAGGAAACCATACTGAACACCATGAATCTACATGAAGAAGTGTACCGGAAAATGTTCAGGGAGGCAAAGTGGAAACCCGAGGTTCACCCGAGGACCCTGGCACAGACGCTGAAGATATACGCCAGCCAATTGGTGAAACCGACAGGGAAGATGGCTGACCAAGTGCTGGAGGTAATGATCATTGAGCAACTGATTGCCACCCTACCCAGCGAACTGAAGAGTTAGGTCACCCGACACAAGCCCAGATCACTAGAGGGAGCTGTGCCGCTGCTAGAAGACTCACTAGGACTGGAAGACACCGGAAGGAGCCCCAATCAGCCCAGCCAGGAAAGGGAGAAGACACCACGCCTAGTCATCATGAACACAGACCAAACACAGACCGATGACCACTCCAAAGAAAGAGAGGGACTTCCAGATGCGGAGCATGGGGCGAGGACATTGTGTGGACTTGGAGGACTTTCCCCGCCCGCTTAAGGTGACCTGGGGGGGGGGGGAGACCAGAGGGGACCCGTGTGCTTCTGATCTAGACAGTTTGGCCACGTGCAGAAATTTTGCCCATGGGAAGACTGTGCGTGGGTTGCGGCCCAGGCCTTCACGTCACAGGTAGTTGAGAACCACCCAGGGTGGGTAATCCCGGTTAAAGTGAATTGGAAAGTTAAGCAGGCCCTCATCGACACTGAGTGTAACCGAACCCTACTGCGGGATGGGCTGAAAGGGATGCTTCCCGAGCCCCTGTTCATACGATGTATCCACGGAATTGTGAAAGAGTATGGAACAGCCAGGTTGAGGGGGTAATACAAAAGATGAACGTGTGGATTGTTCCGGGGTTGAAGAGGGATGGATTGCTGGGAAGAGACTGGCCCGGAATCAAGCGTTTGGTGGCCAAGGCCAAGGAGGCCTGCGTAGACAAGGGGGAGCAGAGCAGGGCTGACATAGAACTTTGTATCTGAAAAAACATTTCAAAAGATTGAACTAAGCTCCTGCGGACCTCCTAAGAATTTTTCTCTTCCAAGAACAGAACAAATTTGAGACCACCTCGTATATACATGGGGACCCAGGGAATTCAATGCTGATCTTTTACCTTCCCTAGGTATGTCTGTCTGCTTTAGAAAAAACAAAGTAATGTTTGAAGGTTTTCTATCCATTGTACTTCAATCAGAAAAGAAAAAATAAGAAGTAATTCTATGTCTGTGAAGATTCTCAGTCATCCAGGTGCGTTTATCTGGAAGTTGAGTCATGGCTACTGGACTTCTTTTGGAGAGATAGAAACGTTTCGCTGCTCATCCAAACAGCTTCATCAGTCTGACAGCTTCATCAGTCTGACAGCTTCATCAGTCTGACTGATGAAGCTGTTTGGATGAGCAGCGAAACATTTCTATCGCTCAAAAAGAAGTCCAGTAGCCATGACTCAACTTCCAAGTAATTCTATGATTATTCACAACCAAAGCTTTATGGTTCTTGGCTCTACTGCCTTTCCATCCAGTCATGGGGATTGGCGGGAACTGAGATCCGTCTGCTAGCCATGGTGACGCTATTGGGTTCCTCCTTTTCCTGTGACTGATGTAGGCAGAACCAGATGCTTGGATTCCTTCTCTCTTTTCCCTCTCTTAGGTGACAATGGGAAGAAATAGAATGTGAAAGATCTGCCACACAACAGCCACCATTGAAGCAGGAAAAAAGAATTCCATGATTCTATCAATTAGGGAAACCAGATAGAAGAAAAAAACATTAGAAATATGTTCAAATATCTCTGATTTGAACCACAAAAACAAACAACAAAAGAATCTGCTCAGATAACCTGCACATCACAATTCTGTTTCATATGGAAAACCTGTTAGAAGGAAGAAAGAGTATAAAGGTTTACAATATGGAAAGCCAACATTTATGCTGTACTTCATATGAAATAATTCACTGGGAGAAAAGCTGTACGAATACATATTGGTGGTGAAACCTACACCCTCAGAAGAACACTTAGTAGACATCAAAGAACACATACAGGACAGAAACCATATAAATTCATGGAAAGTGGAAAGCACCTCCATGCCAGCAGTAGCCCTAGTTTCTAAAAAAGAACTTGCATGGGGGAGAAATCAATTAAATGCATGTGTAGCATTATTAATTACACATACACAGGGTTTGGTGTACAACCATCTCTAGTCCTAGGCTGCGTGTCTCTGTGAGTGAGTGTCTGCATGAGTGTGTCTCTCTCTCTGTGTCTCTGTGTGTCTTCAAGAGCTGTGTGTGTGTGTGTGTTTGTGTGTGTGTGTATCTGAGAGCTGCCCGGGACCATTGCCTTTATTGATAAGAGTAAACAAGTACACACAATGGGAATGGACAGAGGAAATACGGTAATGTATTTCATTGGCTGTAGCCCTTTTTGCATACCAGTTAGGAGGCGCAGATGAGTGTAAGTTTTAATAGACCCAGAGATCAGGCACTCATCTGGTGCTCAACACATACAGGGCCTGGAGGCCAGTGACCGTTGCTTAATGCTTGGCCCAAGAGGAAATTAAATCCCCATCTAGGGGAGGAGTGGTACTGTTGCTTGTCTCTGGCAAGACAAGCCTAACATGTCTGGGCTTCTCCTTCCTGGGAAGAACATGAGGTGTGAGAATTGTGAGGGTGCTTGCCTCTCTGCCCCGGGATGTCCGGTGTCTTAGGGCTGTGCATGAGTAGTTCTGAGGTGATATTCTGTGGCTACCCACACCCCACAGGTTCCTTATGATAGCACTAAGGTAGGTTAGGGTTAGGGTTAGGGTTAGAGTGTTATTTATAATCCATCAGTGCAGTGTGTCTCTTCCAGCTTTCTCCAACACCGTTATCTCTGCTCTTCCAAGATTAAATGTACAGTACTCAAAATGGATATTCCAATAGAACTAAAAAGCAATGCAAGAAGGGGAGTGGGGGGGTACAAGTCTTCTTTGCTTTTTACTCTTATAAGTTTTCTCTCCTATAAGAGCACACACCCTTTTTCTCTTTGATCTTTATGCTTCTCAATTCCCCACTTAGTAGCTACTTAATAGCCCAATTTAAGTATATTGTCCTTGGATTTAAGTAAACAGCTCTCGACTAATTGGCAATTCAAAAGTCTCTCTGCCGCTTGACTTTAGAGATTTTTTCTCTCTCCTTCCAAAGTCTTTTAATCAGCAGTTCCACTATTTAGCTTAAACAAAAGTTCTTAAGACAGATATACATACTCCTTAAAATCTTGCAATTGCTGTTACCACAGGAACTCTCCGACTGGGGCGTCAATAGCTTGCTTGGCTTTGTGCCTTCCCCATCTTGATCCTGAATAGCAGGCGATGTCCAGGGCGAGATCAAACTGCTTTAAGATAAAGCAGGCTCTCTTAGCCCCCGGCCCTGCTTCATTGAGAAAGCTTACTCTCCTGTAAGCTCTCTGTCCAGACCTCTTTGCTCCGGCAGTGGTCCTTTTGGATCAAAGGGGTTTTCACAGTATCAGAGCTCCCTCACAGTGCTGCTTTCCTCACCATGACGAAGCCCCGCCTCCCTTAAAAAAAAAACTTCTACATTCTTGATAAAAGAACTGTGGGAAGCCCCAATCTGTGAGGCTTGAAAAGTTGCTCGCCAACTGTAGGACTTAACTCCTGGGAATCCTTAACGTTTTAAGGATTGAGAAACTTGGGAAGCCTATTCCAGAAATAAGCTTGAGTATTGATGGGAACCCAGCAGTGAAGCTTAACCAGCAACCCCCCCTAATGGGTTGGAAAATAAAGAGTCCACACGTGTTTCTTGGTGCAAAATGGTGCAGCTCTCTCTCTCTCTCTATCCATCCAATCTATCTCCCGCTGCATCCAGGCAGAGCCTTTTATTGAGAACCACATTACTACAAATCCCATTTAGCTTTGCAGCAATCTCTCAACCAATAACAGACTTATACGTCACATAAAAACACAAATACAGATATTTCTTTGTTCTAAGAGCTGAGCTCACTACGCATGTGCAGAACTTAGCCTGAGAAACTGATGATAAGTGAAACATAGTGTCAGCATATCTAAACCTTGACTTTTCAGTACAATATGCTTGTGTTAAACTGTACTCGTTTGTTACGTGCCTTCTAGCTTTCTGTTAATGGATGCCACAGAGGCACTGTGAGTGAGAAAGATTCTCCACAAAGCAGCTGGTGGGGAATGAAAAATATACTGCTGCACTTTTGATCAGGCGCGACGGCTGTGGGTGGGAGAAGGACAAAATCGAACCCCAGATCAGGCACAATTAGAGCTTCCCTGTGTACAACCGTACACATGGGACCCTACACAGCAAGAGGTCAGGCAGAGATTCAAGACATTCCAGCGGTTCGTTCTGCAGGGCTTGCTTAAAACAGCCCCAAAGGTTATTAATATGCAGAAAGTCTTTGTGGTACCACAGAAGCCAGGTGAGGACTCTGATGTGTTCCTCAAAAGGCTTAAATATGTTTAAATATGTCTCCTAGAGTTGGAAGAGACCTCAAGGGTCATCTAGTCCAACCCCCTGTTTCAAACTACAGGAAAAGAGATTCCATTTGAACATTGGGAAGAACTTCATGTCAGTTAGAGCTGTTTGGCAGTGGAACATGCTGCCACGGAGGGTGGTGGAGTCTCCTTCTTTGGTGGTTTTTAAGCAGAGGCTGGATGGCCATCTGTCGGAAATATTGTGAAGGGGTTCCTGCATGGCAGGGGGTTGGACTAGATGGCCCTTGAGGTCTCTTCCAACTCTATGATTCTATGAGTTTCTTCTCCAAGGTCCCATTCCTTGTAGGACGTTGGCCATCAGTCGCCTGAACTGGTTTCTCTCCAAAGCTGTTATTCTCAACCGAGCTGGTGTGCTCCCTTTGCACACCCCTTGGCTTAAGAATGTTCTTTTACGCCCCCAGGGTCCACACTTCCCTTTTATTTTTCCTTGAAGGCTAACCTGCAGCAGATGGTGTTTGTTATTGTGCACGATGTGACCAAAATACTATCATTTTCTTCGCTTTACCGTATTGAGACTGTCTAGCATTTTATTCATGGGCCCAACCCACAGCCACATGAGTGACTCTGGCTGGCCACGTCATGTCTGCATGTCCACATTTCGAATACTTGTTGTTTCCGACGAAATGCCTAGGTAAGGATCCAGGTCTAAACAAGTCTAGAGAAGTTTACTAAATACATATGATTGAAGTAAAAGGGAACGGTTCCCCCAACACTTGCATGATAGTTGTGTCAGACTCTAGGGTCAGTGCTCATCTCTGTTTGCAAGCCAAAGAGCCAGTGTTGTGCAAGTCCATGGCCACGTGGCTGGCATGGCTGCAAGGAAACATTGTTTTCCCTTCCCGCTTTTTATGGCGGTGCCTATTTATCTGCTTGTATTTACATGCTTTCTAATTGCTAGGTTGGCAGGAGCTGGGTGATCAGCGGGAGCTCACTCTGCTGCGTAGCACCCAGGACTGCACACCAAAAATCACGGTAGGAGTTTGGGAGAGGGTAGCCGTGTTAGTCTTTGGAAGAATTCCTGGCCAAAAATAAAAAAGAAAAGAAAAGAAAAGACACAAAACATGTGGCACCTTAAAAGACTAACTTCCATATTTTAATGTAAAGTTTCGTGGACTACACATCCACTTCTTCAGACATACAAAATCCATTCTTGAGTGTGTCCCTCATACATATGAATTTTATTTCCGCTGTTCCTCTTTGCCTTCTTGGTTTGTCATGATTCTGTTCCAATATGGATCCAGAAGCCACTGCGGATGGAGTGAGGCGGGGTCAGAACTATGATTTTTGGTGTGCAATCTGTGTGCAGAGATGGAGCCTAGGATGGCAGCATGTTTTTGGGGGGCGATCTTGGATTTTAAAAAAAATGCTGAGGACATGATGTGAGATTCATTTGGGGGCTGATCCTGGGTAAAAATCAGGGAGATGCATCTGGATCTGTGCCATGGATCCATGCTTTTTGCGCCACTGCGGGGCCGTGCCCTGATGACAGGTAATGCATATTGGGGCAAAAACTCAAAACTAAATCTATCAACTCATGGGCTCTGAGTTATCAAAAAGGGGGTTGAAAATAAAACAGCCAACATTAAAATACCATTATAAAAAATGATAGTAAGGCCCCACCTGGAGTATTGTGTACAATTCTGGTCACTGCATCTCAAAAAAGACATAGTGGAACTGGAAAAGGTGCAAAAGAGAGCGACTAAAATAATTACTGGGCTGGGGCATCTCCCTTATGAGGAAAGGCTAAAACATTTGGGGCTATTTAGTCTGGAAAAAAGGCACCTGAGGGGGGATATGATTGAGATATACAAAATAATGCAGGGCATGAGCAAAGTGGATAGAGGGAAGCTCTTCTCCCTCTCACAAAATACCAGAACTAGGGGACATCCACTCAAATTGAGGGCTGGGAGAATAAGAACAGACAAAAGAAAATATTTTTTCACCCAGCGTGTTGTAAAGACTGTGGAACTCCCTGCCACAGGATGTGGTGATGGCATCTGGCCTGGATGCCTTCAAAAGGGGATTGGACAGATTCCTGGAGGAAAAGTCCATCACAGGTTACAAACCATGATGGAGATGTGTAATCTCCAGGCTTTAAACCAGGGTACTTCAAGGGCCAGAGGCAGGGGAGTGGGATCAGGAGACAGATATCTAGTCTCATGCGCTCCCAAACGCATCTGGTGGAGCCGCTGTGAGATCCAGGAAGCTGGACTAGATGGGCCTTTGGCCTGATCCAGCAGGGCTCTTCTTATGTTCTTATGGTCTTATGACAGACCTGTGATTCCTCCCGTACAATCTGTGTGACAGTGGTTTTCTCATGACCCAGTGTGAAAATGGTACAAACTCAGGTGGATACGTGCCATGGGCCTATGCTTTTTGTGCCACTCAGAGCGGGGCCGCGCGCGCTGGAGGGGTGTGTATGGTTCTTGTGGTGTGACATCTGGACAGGAAGGAGACGTGGGACTCCATGGCCTTTTGGGAAGGATTCGCGCCCCCCACACACACACCCCGCCCGACCCCCTTGGCCCGGAACCTTCCAGCGGCTTGCAGGGACAAGGGGAGCAGGGGAGGGGGCGGCGGCAGGCATTATTTTTTTGGGGGGGGAGAGGAAAGAGGAGCCGAAAGCGATGACCGAGCCCCAGGCTGGACAGGGGGGGGGAAGCTTCCCTCGGAGGAGGAGGAGGGTCTGCATCTTCTTTTCTAAGGGAGTTTGGCGGCGGGGGTGGGGGTGGAGGTGGCCAAACACCCTCCTCTTCTTGCTCCTGAGAGGCGGCGGCGGGGGGGGGCACAGGGGGCGACCAGGCACTCACCTTCTCTGCCCAAACAGCGGCGGGTTCAATAACCCCCCCTTCGCTGCCCTCGCCCCTCCCACCCCCACCCCCACCTCTGCCACCCCCACCCCCACCCCCATTACCGAGTCTGAGCACTCCGTGTGTAACAGTGGCAATAAAGAAATTTATAATCCATTATTTCAAACCCATGAACACACTAAGGCAGAGACTTGTCCACCCAAAGGATCCGATACCAAACCATAAAAGGAGCAATATAGTATATGCCAGGGGTCCTCAAAGTTTTCCAATCGCGGGCCGGTCCACCACACCCCAGGCACCACTGGGGGCAGGACCACAGTGGGTGGGTGGGGGAGCGGGGGACCTTTCTGTAGCCCTCCCACTGTGAATGCCCCACTAGCCAGCATGCTGATCATCTGGGTGGGTAGTTGGGGGAGTGGGAGAAGCGACATAGCCCACTGCTTTGAACTGCCTCAGCAATAGAAGCAGCTGTGGAGGCTGGCTTGCTCACAAAGCAGGGGTAGGTGGTGGGGGTTGCAATTGGTCCCGGGGGCCGGATTCAGGACCTTGAAGGGCCACATCCGGCCCTGGGGCCTTAGGTTGAGGACCCCTGGTATATGCAGTCCAATGCAGTGAAGAGTGTTCAGACCTCTACATCAGAGAAACTAAACGCCATTAAACAGAAGAATGGCCCAACATAGGAGGGGTAACAGCTCAGGACCAGAATCAGCAGTACACCTCCATTTGAAGGACAAAGGCCACTCTTTCAAAGATGAAGATGTACACATATTAGACAAAGAAGAGAGGTGGTTTGAGAGAGGAGTAAGGGAAGCCATTCATGTTAGCCTTGAAAATCCCTCCCTCAACAGAGGTGGTGGGCTCCGGCATAGTCTATCTGCTACTTATCAGGCTGTACTTTCCAAAGTACCCAGGCAAATCAAAGAGCCTTCACCACCAAGGTCACAGCTAATGACCCATTCTTGATGGGTTTCAGCACCTTAGGCCATTGTTTACCTTAAGGCCATGGACACTAATGTCTCCCTAACAAGCCTATTCAGGCTATTGTTCATCTTACGAGCGAATCAGACCAGGTGACAAGAGGTCAAGCTGACTATAACAAGGACTACTTGCACCAGCTGTATTCAGACCGATGAAGCTGTTTGGATGAACAGCGAAACCCCTGGACCAAAAGAGGAGAAAACCCAGATTCCAGATCCTCTCCATTTTTGCCAGGTAAATTTATTTATTTATTTATTTATTAAAAACCACTTCTTAGTGCCTCCAGCTCATTCTCTGCTTCTGCTTTCCAGCCCCTCCTTGGTGGCCTCGCCTCCTGACCCCTTTTCTCCAACCTGGACCCCATTGATCTCGTTTGAACCGGTACCTTTAGAAATTGCTTTTCTCTTTAAAGAAAGGCTCCCCCCCTTCTTGCCACCCTTTCCTTAACATATCCTTCTTCCATG
This sequence comes from Phrynocephalus versicolor, assembly GCA_023846285.1. Classification (NCBI taxonomy): domain Eukaryota; kingdom Metazoa; phylum Chordata; class Lepidosauria; order Squamata; family Agamidae; genus Phrynocephalus; species Phrynocephalus versicolor. Next base: position 15,468 of record JAHTLZ010001877.1, read on the forward strand.
GGACCTTATTAATCCTTGCTCCATTAGCATTGAATTGGGCTTTTTAAAAATCCAGCGTGACGGTCTGTGTGGCTGCGTCCTCTGGTTTTGATTTCTAGTAGAACATGAATGACCACTCTGGCCCCAGGACGGGAAGGGTGGATGGGGGGGGGGAACCTTGCCACAAGCTCACTGGGAGTTCCTTGCCTTTCTTTCTTTCTTTCTTTCTTTCTTTCTTTCTTTCTTTCTTTCTT
>JAHTLZ010001878.1:0-13530 GCA_023846285.1 Phrynocephalus versicolor
ACAAAGGCACCAGATGAAGCCAAAGAAGAGGGGATGGGTTGAGATATACAACAACACTTCTAATCAGAGCATCTACTGCTATGTATATGGGACCCAGCTCAGTTCTGCTCTTTCCTAAGTTCCAGTGCAAAGTTTCTCAGCGTGCAAGGCACAGCTCAGTTCTGTGAAAGTTTATGCAGTTAACAAGCCTATTCAGGCCACTGTCCACCTAACGAGCCTATTAAGACTTGGGGAGGGGAATGAAACCAAGGTGAACTATTAATCGGAGGACTCGCTCCAACTTTCCTTCAACTGAAGAAGCTACTTTGATGAGGAGTGAAAAGTTTTGATCTCACAAGAAAAGGAGTCCAGTTGCCATGACTCAACATCCAGATAACCTCACCTGGATGACTGAGAATTAGAGATGGGCACGAAGCGAATTTAAAAGCCCTGGGCTTTTAAAACATTTTTCCCCTCCTCAAGCCCCGCTTGCCAGGTGATTGGTGCTGGGATGGGGGGGGACTCCCCCCCACTCCCCCCGAAATGGCACCCGGTGGGGGGGGGGAGCTGTGGGTTGTTTAAAGCAGTTTCCTATAGGAATGCATTGAAATCCGTCCCTCCAGTCCAGAACATATTAATTTACTTTCAATGCATTCTTATGGTAAACCATGTCCCGACTTATGAGCATGCACTCAGAATGGATTAATCTCATAAATCGGGGTTCCACTGTACAATGGCTTTTTTAGGTACAGTATTCTCAAAAACTTCAAAGAGGAGAAAACAAAAACAAAACACACACACGAGACAGCCATGCGGTCCTTTAAACTGTACAATCTAAATGCAGAGGAGATGATACCTTTGTTGAGACCACTAAAAATCAAGCAATCAATGCAAGCTTTCATGAATAAAATTCACTTCCTCTGCCATAGTGCAGAAAAAATATCAAAGTCCCAAAATAGTGTAAGCCTGTTGTATAACACAAACAAATTATCATTCAATTCTCAAACACAAAATATTAATACAGTGGTACCTTGTATAAAGGAATTAATTCATTCCAAATGAAATTATGTTAAGCAAATTTTCCTTTATACAAATTCCCATAGGAATGCATTGAAAACAGAGTGATCCCATTTTTTGTTGTACGGATTCTCCCCATAGGCTGTTATGTTAAGCAAATTTCCCCATCTCCGGATTTTTTTATGTTGTACACATTTTATGTTATACAAGCTGTTTGTTATACAAGGGTCCACTGTAGTGGGTTCTTTAACTATAGCTGGTGATTTTTATCAAACTTCATAGTTTTCTTAAACTTCTCAGTATTGAATCTGTCAAAGGAAATAATATCCATGTGATTTTAAAAAGTGGTGTATATACCAGAGTTGGAGAATAATTTGTTAAAAATTACCACAATCTTTTACCCTAATCTGCTACGCTTTCAGCATTGAATTCTTTGTTTGTGCCACAACAACCACAGTAAAATTTAAAAATATATCAGATAATTTTGTCCAATAACATCAAGGGCACTTAGAACAGTTAGCATCCAGTCTTTCATAATATATGTTGAGGGACACAAAATATACTGATCTTCTCCAGTGTACAGTGCATTAAATGACATTCAGGTAACCTAGTTCTCTGTGTTAGTGGCAGTTATACTTGGTTGGGGTTCCAGGCATTTAAAACAGTGGATAATTTTTCTTTCCACATTATGGTCCTGGCATTCTTTTTTGTTTCTTTTGATGAAGATGTCTTGAAGTCTTTAGCTCTTAGCTGCTACTTCCAGAACACTTTTCCTGCCATATGTCAGGCTGTAAGACCTGCCAGGTAATAGAAGTTCTCCGTAAGTGTTGGCTTCAAGCATCTAGTGGTAACGATAATGATGGTGATGGCGATGATGGGGCTCTTAGAATTACAGATCTGGAAGGGATCCTATGGATCATCCAGTCTGACCCCATTCAAGGAGGCACAGTGGGGAACTGAACTCTCAACCTCTGCCTCCACAGCCAGAGGACTCTATGGCATTTATTGAGTGGTACATCTACACATTTGAGTCTTAGCAGTTTTGGAATTAGGCTGATTTCTATTCCAATATATATCTGTTAAGACAGATTCTGCTACCAGAAAACTGTTTGACTGAGCAGCAAGTGGCAGATAAAATTTTGGTGTCTTGAGAGAGTGGCTGATTTTGGTAAACATGTTAAGGAGAATAGGAGCCAATATAAGAACATAAGAACATAAGAAGAGCCATGCTGGATCAGGCCAAAGGCCCATCTAGTCCAGCTTCCTGTATCTCACAGCGGCTCCACCAGATGCGTTTGGGAGCACATGAGACTAGATATCTGTCTCCTGATACCACTCCCCTGCATCTGGCGCTTGAAGTACCCTGGTTTTAAGCCTGGAGATTACACATCTCCATCATGGTTTGTAACCTGTGATGGACTTTTCCTCCAGGAATCTGTCCAATCCCCTTTTGAAGGCATCCAGGTCAGATGCCATCACCACATCCTGTGGCAGGGAGTTCCATAGACTTACAACGTGCTGGGTGAAAAAATATTTTCTTTTGTCAGTTCTTACTCTCCCAGCCCTCAATTTGAGTGTATGTCCCCTAGTTCTGGTATTTTGGGAGAGAGAGAGAAGAGCTTCCCTCTATCCACTTTACTCATACCCTGCATTATTTTGTATGTCTCAATCATATCCCCCCTCAAGCGCCTTTTTTCCAGACTAAAGAGGCCCAAATGTTTTAGCCTTTCTTCATAAGGGAGGTGCCCCAGGCCAGTAATCATTTTAGTCACTCTCTTCTGCACCTTTTCCAGTACCACTATGTCTTTCTTGAGATGCGGTGACCAGAATTATACACAATACTCCAGATGGGGCCTTGCTATTGTTTTGTATAATGGCATTATAATGTTCGCTGTTTTATTTTCAATCCCCTTTTTGATAATCCCTAGCATGGAATTGGCCTTCTTCACCGCTGCCACACATTGGGGAGACACCTTTATGGAGCTGTCCACCAACACACCAAGATCTCTTTCCTGATCCGTCACGGATAACTCAGAGCCCATGAGTTGATAGATGAAGTTTGGATTTTTTGCCCCAATATGCATTACTTTACATTTGGTTACATTAAAACGCATTTGCCATTTCTCAGCCCATTCCCCCAGTTTGGAGAGATCCTTCTGGAGCTCTTCACAATCTTCTCTGGTTTTTACCACACGGAAAAGTTTTGTGTCATCAGCAAACTTGGCCACCTCACTGTTTATCCCTGTCTCCAGGTCATTTATGAACAGACTGAAAAGCACCGGTCCCAGGACAGAGCCCTGGGGCACACCGCTTTTCACCTCTCTCCATTGTGAAAATTTCCCATTGACACCTACTCTTTGTTTCCGGGATCTCAACCAGTTCTCAATCCATAAGAGGACCTGCCCTCTTATCCCCTGACTGTGCAATTTTCTCAGCAGCCTTTGGTGAGGGACTGTGTCAAAAGCCTTTTGAAAATCCAGATAGACTATATCCACCGGTTCACCCAAATCCATGTGCCTGTTGACCTTTTCAAAAAATTCTAAAAGGTTTGTCAGACAAGATTTACCCTTACAGAAGCCATGCTGATTTTCTCTCAGCAAGGTTTGTTCTTTTATGTGTTTTAAGATTTTCTCTTGGATGAGGCTTTCCACCATCTTCCCTGGGACAGATGTAAGGCTAACTGGCCTGTAGTTTCCCGGGTCCCCCCTCCTTCCTTTTTTAAAAATTGGTGTGACATCTGCTATCCTCCAGTCCCCCGGCACTGTGGCCGTTTTAAGAGACAAGTTGCATATAACCGTTAAGAGATCTGCAATTTCATTTCTCAGTTCCCTAATAACCCTTGGGTGGATGCCATCGGCCCGGTGACTTGTTAATCCTCAATTTATCAATTAGTCCTAAAACCTCCTCTCTTTTAACCTGTATTTGATTCAATTCTTTAGTCAAGAGGGGCGGCTCAGGCAGCGGAATCCGCTCAAGGTCCTCTGTCGTGAAGACAGACACAAAGAACTCATTCAATTTCTCTGCAATGTCCAAGTCTTCCTTAACCTCCCCTTTTCCTCCCTCACCATCCAGAGGGCCAACTGGTTCTCTGGCAGGTTTTCTACTTCTAACATATTTAAAGAAGCTTTTATTATTACCCTTTATATTGCTAGCCATGCGTTCCTCAAAATCTTTCTTTGCCGCCCTGATTTTGGTTTAGACTATTTTCAGTCTTCCACTGATTACACTGCTGTTCTGTTATCCCTTCCAGCCCTAGATGAGTCAATGGGGGCTTCCTCTTTTTTTTTTCCTGTCCCAACTACCCCTTCCCTTCCAGGGCTTCCCTTAAACTGTCTCAGACCGAGGGACCTCCTTTCCCGTCCAGGGGTCATTTCACTAAGCTGGAGTTGTCTGCACATGTCTCCAGGTCCTCCATTTGTGTTCTTTCTGTAGTCCTCTTATCTCCTGTTATCCAGGGTCCTCCCGTCCAGGTTCCCTTAGGGCTTGTTCAGCTGATACCTTTCCTCCCCGGTCTCCTGGGGAACTGACTGTCCAGAATTCTGTGTTCCCAAAGTGACAGTGAGATGGCCCACTGATAAGGGTGCCTGTCCCATTGTCCCCTGTCTCACACATGCAAAATTAACAACAACAAAAAAATCCTAGAATTTTGAAAATGAGTTTCTATTAATTTATTTAGTTTATAATCCTTGGTTAGATTATGCGGTTTTTGCAGTAATATTTGATGGCGAATAGTGATAGGTAGCTGAGATATCAACAAAAGTTACTCCCATCATCTTCCTCATCTCAAAGCCATCCCATGTTTGTTGTGTTAAATGTAGGACTTTTGCTATACAGTTCTTCCCAGGCCTAAAGCCAACCTGTTGTGGATAGACATGGGCACGGAGCAGCGAAATTCTCGTTTTCATTTTCGGTTATCGTTATCGTTACGTAACGATAACGGTAACGAGAATTACTCTGCTCCAGCTCGAACCCGACCCGAAAAAGAAAAATTGGTCGGGTTTGTCGTTGTCATTAACGGCATCGCGGGCTCGCGCAATGCCATTGCCAACAAGCAGCACAGAAAAAAGTTTTAAAAAGTAAAAAAAAACCCAAAAAGCCGATTCCCGGACAAAAAGGCAGGCAAAAATATGCCTGCCTGAGTGAGGGCACCTACCTGAGGGGTGGTTTCTGGGGGGTGGGGGGGTCCCCGGCCTCCCCCCTCCTTTCCTGGGCTGTCTCTATGCCATGCGGTGGGGGGGATCCAAAATGGCGACCGCAATATTTATTTTTAAATCGTGGTCAAAAAACCCACTAAAGCACAACAGAAACTTGTGAAAACTAGGTATTTTAACTGCCTGAATTTTTATAGTAGCAGCAGTGGGTTTTTCTTGCAATAAAACGTCTCCATTTATTTTATTTTATTTTATTTTTATTTTTTTACACCTGCGCATGCGCAATGATGGGCTGGCCATAGGATGGGACCATGCAATTTTTTTTGACCCATTCCACCAATCGCATGGCCAGGTTTTGACTGAGACTTCTGGATGTGCCAGAGGGCATAAAAAGCCCACTAACCCTAACCCTAACCCTAACCCTAACCCTAACCCTAACCCTAACCCTAACCCATACGCCAGTACACTGTCCTTCTTAGTGGGTCAGAGGCACCCAGAGGCGCAGCCCACTAACCCACCCTAACCCTAACCCTAACCCAAAGCCTAACCCTTACCCTTACCCTAACCCCAACCCTAACCCTAACCTGTATGCCAGTACGCTTCCCTTCTTAGTGGGTCAGAGGCACCCAGAGAGGTGCCTCCCAGAGCCCACTCCCTACCCCTACCCCTACTCCAAACCCTAACCTGTACGCCAGTACGCTTCCCTTCCTAGTGGGTCAGAGTAGAGGCACCCAGAGAGGGGCCTCCCAGAGCCCACTCCCTACCCCTACCCCTACCCCTACCCCTAACCTGTACGCCAGTACACTTCCCTTCTTAGTGGGTCAGAGGCACCCAGAGGTGCAGCCCAGAGCCCACAAACCCTAACCCCAACCCTAACCCTAACCCAGCCCCGCCGGCCGCCTAGGGAGCAAAAACACCTAGCGCTGGCCTGTCTGATTGCGGGACGCCCCATGCTCTGGTATGTCAAATCGCGCTAAATCGCGGTGGAAACGACAAACGACAAACGGAAACAACAAATTTTTGAAAATTATCGCGACAAACGGAAACGACCCGAAACGGACCCGTTCTGACAAACAACAACTCGAAACGTCATTTTTTCTGGTTGTGCCCATCTCTAGTTGTGGATGAAGAGTGATTCTTCTACTGCCATCATCAGATGGTTAATCTTTTCAGGATTTTCCTGGTGACAAAGCTCTGAGAACAGCCTTAAGCTTTTGGGCTCTCTGCATTCTTTACCAAGTTTCAAGACAGCAGTCACTCGTGACTTTCTCCAAACTGGATGAGCAAATCCATATCCTGGTATAGAAAGTAAAACTGGAAAGAAGAGAAATACAGAATTGGAGGGGTGTGTGGGGAAAATGAGTAGATTGAACTCAAAGATGACTCTCCCTGTGAACTTGCATACATAAGTAATAGTTGAGAATTAGGTAAAATATTAGTGGAAAGAGGGTAGTTTTAGATTTCATTAAAAGTCATATGCTTTCAGAAATGAATGTTGGTCCTTACACTCCATTGCAAATTATATCTCCTATTAAGGCAAAACATATAGTGCCATGTTAACTGATGCGTGCCTATTAATTCGTGCATTTGAAATCTGAAATTCTCTCAGAAGTACTGTACCTTAATTGAAGTAATCCAAGATGGCGGGCGGCAGCAGCTCCGTGGCGTTTCTGCATCCTAACGCCTTTTTATTTTTTATTATTTTGCTGCATTGCCGATGGTTTTTTATTTTCTTTTAATTTTGTCCGGGTTCGCCGGGGTGCACCGGGGGTGAGTGCGGATCTGAGGGGGGTTTATAGGCTCATTAGAGGTGGTTTATTCTCCCCGCCGAGCCTGGACGCAGAGACACGGCTCTTTACTTTGTCAGCTGAGCGTGCTCTGTCTATCTAGCGTCCCCCCCTCTCCTTGTTTTCTTTTCACCCCCTCTCCCCATTTCCCCCACCGTGTGGGTGGCCCCACCTGGACAAGCTTTCGCCTCTGTTCTTGGGTGGAGTTCCGGGTGAGCGACCGGTCCATCCTCGGTGGTCTTGAAGATCCGTGGGTTGTGACGGCGGCCGCCATTACGGACTCTTCCCCCGAGTTGGAGCTGCGGAACTGGTCCGTTACATCTGGTGAGGCCGATTGACCCACACCTGCCTTGGGAGGCAGGCTGATCCCCGGAACACCTACAACGGGCGACAGGTCGGTCGCCGGCGTTGGAGCTCTGCTCGGCTGCCTTTACCCGGTCTTTTCGGGCGGTGCGTCGGCCGCCGGGGTATTGTATACCATCATGCTACCTGGCAGTTTCCAATTCTCTTCTCCTCCCCGCCTTTCCTTTTCCCTTTCCTTGTCCCTCTTCTCTCGGGGGACTCCCGGGCGGAACGCTGGTCATTGGCGTTCTCTGTTCCATCTCCCTGCCCGCTGGTCCCTCGTGATTCTTTTTTCCCTGTTCCCCTTCCCTTTCCTTTTCCTCCTCTCGCTGCCGGTGGCACCCAGGCGTGATTTCTCCGCCGGTATGTTTGACCCGGGCGGCAGCTCGGCCGCCGGCGTTTGTGGTTCGATCTGGCGCTTGCCGGCCCTGATGGAGTCTCGGGCGGCAAGTCGGTCGCCGGTGCCCTTGTCACCATCGTGCCGCCTGGTGGCCCTCGGAGACTGTCTTCCATCTCCGATGATCCCCTCTTTGCTTGTTACACCTCGTGACACCTTGGTGGTGGCTTGGCCGTCGGAGAGTTTTCTTTCCTCCCTCCCGGATTTGGACATGGGCCGGTGGTGTGTTTTCCTGCCGTGGGGAGGGAGTGGACCTTCTTCGTGGAGGGGGTTCTTTTTCTGGCGGTGGAGAAGAAGACTGGAGTTTGGGCGGAGTGTTTGGAACTGGAGTTTGGGACTTGACGGGTGGGAGACCTCCTGTATGGGGGCTGCGGATCCTTGGTCTTTGGGTGAGGACGATCTTATGGGGGCCTGGCAGGTACCTTTTCACCATCTTATCTGCCTGGCTCTAGACCAAGAGATGTTGACCTTGAGACTAATTAGTTGAGCCTAGGAACATCTGGCCTTTCCCTCCCTCCGCCCCCAGGTGTGTTCCATCTTCCCTGGCAGTATACCCGGATTTATTTTGTTTTCTGTTCTCCTTTGGCACTGGTTTATTTTATTTGTTTGCTTATTATCGTTTTATATTATATTGTATTTTCTTTTTTTTTATATACTATTTTGTATGTTATTTATTTATTGGTTTTGTTATTTTGTATTTTGTATTTTGCACTTTGTATTTTGTTTTTTTTTTTTTTGCACTTGTATTTTGTATTTTTGTATTCCGTTGCCATATATATATATATATATAGATATTTGTGTGTATATATATATATATATATATATATATATAATTTTTTTTCCCCCCCTCGGTCTGGGCCTCGACCATTTGAGATCTATGGAGTCCACCGGGCGTCCCATCAGGGTGGTGTCGGGCCGCGGGAGATACGCTGCGGGTCGACGGGCCGATCGGCTAAGGAGAACTCGGGACAGACATTTATTGCCTGTCCCCCGTTCTGACCCGTCGTTCCGCCGCCAAATGGATGGGATCCAAACCGTCTGTCCCCCTGGCCTGTCTTGTCTGCTCATTAATGCCAGGTCGGTACATAATAAGATCCCTCTCGTCCACGATTTGATTGTGGACGAGAGTGCCGACCTGGCCTTCATCACGGAGACCTGGGTGGGCGAGGGGGGTGGGGCTTCCCTCACCCTCCTTTGCCCCCAGGGCTACCATTTAGAGCAGCTTGGCAGGCCGGGGGGGCGGGGTGGCGGGGTGGCCATGGTCTTCAGGGACTCCTTTTGTGTCAGTAGATCCGCTATGTTGGTGAGTCCGGGATTGGAATGTCTCCACCTTATGGTGGGCCAAAGGGACAGGTTTGGGGTAGTGCTTGTGTACCGTGCTCCCCGCGACCCTGCACTTACCCTTCCAGAGCTCTCCGAGTTCATCTCGGCGGCACTTTTGAGGTCCCCCCGCCTTTTGGTGGTGGGGGATTTCAATGTGCACGCCGAGGTTGGGCTGTCTGGAGTAGCTCTGGAATTCATGGAGTCCATGGCCTCCATGAACCTGTCTCAGTTAGTCATCGGTCCCACTCATAAAGGCGGACACACCCTGGACCTGGTTTTTGCCTCCACATTGCGGGGGTTCGATCTGGGGGTCGGGAGGTTGCAGGCCCGGCCCGTGTCATGGTCAGATCATTATCTACTGACTTTCTCTGTTGCAGTAGCCACCCCGCCCCGCGGGGAGCCGGGCCCGTCCATCTGGGCCCGTCCCCGGAGGCTCCTGGACCCTACGCGGTTCTCGGAGGCCCTCGGGGATGTTCCAGACGGTTTGGATGACGATCCGGCCGACTCCCTAGCCCAAAGGTGGTTTGAGGAGGTGGCTGGGGTTGTCAACCGGATCGCCCCCAAGCGCCTGATCCGATGCCGAGCCCGCATGTCTCCTTGGTTTACCGAGGAGCTGCGGGCGATGAAGCAAGAGCGGAGAAGGCTAGAGAGCAGATGGCGGAACGCTTGGACGGCTCAGAATTGGGCTGCGGTTAAGGCGTTGAACGGTCGCTACTCCCGTGCGATAAGGGCGGCTAGGAGATCTTTTGCCGCCCTGAGAATTGGTGAGGCCTCGAATCGTCAAGCGGAACTGTTCCGTGTGGTTCGAGACCTCACCAATCCCGTTCCGCCAGGGCCTCCTCCTGGTGATTTCACCAGTGAGTCATTCGCAGCCTATTTTAAATCTAAGATAGAGGCCATCCGTTCCGAGCTGGACACCGGTTGCTCTGATCCGGCCCCTGTCATGGCCAGCGTCGGGCCGCCTCGGTCGCCTCGGTTTGTTGAGTTCGGACCTGTTACACCTGTGGATGCCTCCAGGGCGCTGGGACACTGCAGGCCTGCGGCTTCTCCGTTCGACCCTTGCCCTGCCTGGTTGATTAAGAGCGCAGGGGGGAGCATGCCGAAATGGGCTTCACTGATCGCTTCGGCCTCCTTCAGAGACGGGATTTTTCCCAGTCTTCTGAAGGAGACGGTGGTGAAGCCCATTGTTAAAAGATCCGGCTTGGCTGTGGACGATTTGTCCAACTATCGTCCCATAGCCAATGTTCCCTTTTTGGGCAAGGTGATTGAGCGAGTCGCCGCCCTGCGTCTTCAGTCGTTCCTGGAGGAGAACCATGTCTTGGATCCTTTCCAGTCCGGGTTCAGGCCGCGTCATGGGACCGAGACGGTCCTGGTCGCGCTGCATGATGATCTGTTGAGGAGGGCTGACAGGGGTTGCTCTACCCTGCTGGTCCTTCTCGACCTGTCAGCGGCCTTTGATACCGTCGACCACGGTATCCTGCTGGAACGGCTCTCGGAGGTTGGGATTGGGGGCCAGGCCTTGGCCTGGTTCCGGTCCTTCCTTGGGGGCCGTACCCAGCGAGTGAGCTTGGGGGGGTGAGTTGTCGGCTCCCTGGACACTCCCTTGTGGGGTGCCGCAGGGGTCGTCACTCTCCCCAATGCTCTTTAACATCTATATGAGGCCGCTGGCTGAGATCATCCGGAGTTATGGAGTCTGCTGTCATCAGTACGCTGATGACACGCAGCTCTATCTCTCCTTCTCCACCTGTGCAGTGGAGGCCGTCCGGATCCTTGATCGCTGCCTGGCTGCGGTGCTGGACTGGACCAGGACTCACAGGCTCCGGCTCAACCCAGGCAAGACCGAGGTTATGTTCTTCGGGGGCTCTTCGGAGGGGTACTGTGGCCCTCTTCCCAGCTTGGGTGGGTCCGCCCCCCAGCTGGCGCAAAGAGTGAGGAATCTGGGCGTTGTCCTCGACCCGGACCTGACCCTGGAACCCCAGGTGTCAGCCGTGGTCAGGTCGGCCTTTTACCATCTAAGGCTTATCGCCCAGATTCGCCCGTACCTCGATGAGAGTTCCCTGAGGACTGTGGTACAGGCGCTGGTCATGTCGAGGCTGGATTATTGCAACGCTCTCTACATGGGGCTCCCCTTGAACCTTGTTCGGCGGCTGCAGCGGGTCCAGAATACGGCGGCCAGGCTGGTGGTTGGCGCGCGCCGTTATGACCGCGCCACCCCTATCCTGGTCCGCCTACACTGGTTGCCCGTTGCCTCCCGAATAAGGTTCAAGGTGTTGGTTTTGACTTACAAAACCCTCCATGGCTTGGCCCCATCTTATCTGACGGAGCGTCTCACCCGGCAATTAGATCCGGCCCGACCCACCCGTTCCTCGGTGGCTCTTTCACTGCGGACAGTCACCCCGAGGGAGGCCCGTAGGGCGAGCACTCGCGGGCGGGCCTTCTCGGTGGTGGCTCCTTCCATCTGGAATCGTCTTCCCAGTGAACTTCGGCGGGCTCCATCGCTGGCGGCTTTTAAGAAGAATCTGAAGACCTTTCTTTTTTGTGAAGCCTACGGCGATGCATAGGGACCTGTGTTTATAATTTTTTTTTTCTCCCGCCTTACTGCTCTTGGATTTTATTCTTTATTGTTATTGTTCTTGGCATTGATTTTATCTGTTTTATTTGTATGTTGTGAACCGCCCAGAGTCCCCTCGTGGGAATGGGGCGGTATATAAGCGTAATAAATAAATAAATAAATAAATAATACCTCAACCAAAACAAGGCCTTAACTTATTGTCTGAATTCATTTGAAACATCTCTCATAAATAACAGAAAGCATACACACAAGCTACCAATAAATGGCTCCAGAATAAATAAAGATGAAATCTGTCAAATACAATATTTGCTTGTGAACAGAATGATATAAGCAGCTGCTACATGGGGAAAAATATTCACAAGTATATGGAAAGCTGTTAGCAAGTGAACGAAAGGCGAGAGAGATGGTGAAGATGAATGAAAACACGTCCTGGAAATGGAGATCACATGTTTAGGGTGGAATTAGGAGAAATGGCAATGAAACTGGGAAAGAACCATCAAAGGGAACGAGAGTATAATCGACAGAAGTAGGAGTAACTGGGAGGGAAGAGGCAAGAGTGCAAAGGAGGGAGAGTCTAGTGAAGGGAAGACAGCGTGACTGTGTCTGATCTACACTGACGAGAACCAATGTTAACTGTCAGCTCTCATCTCTAAACTAAATCACGCCTGGAATTGGAGGCAGCGAGGAACTGATAGTCAGCCTCAGCAAGACGACAAGTCAATCAGAGCCGAGATGCGTGGAGAGACACCGGCTTTATAGGGCTCAGCGCCTTCATTCATCCTGGGATTTACACCTGTCAGTTTCCTTTGAGCAGAGAGCGGAGAGCGATGGCATTCACTTGAGCACCACTTAACATGGGACAACAACAGCATGCCCTCCTTCCCAAAGCATGGATGTTTCTGCATTTGCTCCCTTCCCTCCATGTTTACACTTCACATCTCTATGAACATAGATTAGATGAGGCAGGCCCTTCCATTAGGTAGGTTGAGCCAGCCGGCCTCAGATGGCATAGTGTGATGTATCTTTAAACAAAACCGTCATTTCATTGGTTTACAAAGTTGATTACCACCTGCATCCAGACATCACAATGTAGAGTGCTCCTGTCAAGTGTTCTAGCCAGCTCAGTGTTGGGAGGAGGCCAGCAACATCACTTTTTATGCTACAGATCCTATAATCCCTTGGACAGCATAGCTAACGGGCATGATGGCTGAGGTTTGTGAGAGCCATAATCTAGAAACATAATTTCTAACCCTCTCCTCTTTTGTCCCCTCACCTGAATCTCAGCATTGAGTGGCCAGTGAATATAGACTTCCTTGCCCAGTCTTGTGTAGGAGTGGCTCTCTCAAAGATATTCATTAATTCCCAAACTTTTCTGTTCCTTCAATAATGTTTATATCTTCTATTGGCTCACTTAGCATGTGACTCTCTATTGACATAGGTATGATAATTAATTCTATTTTTGCTGTAAAGAAGACTGCTATTGCCTTGAATTCTAGCAGGCAGAGTGGTGGTGCTACCTGGAGCAATCTCATATCTGTTCCATTCATATTCAGATAACTCCTCAAGCCTGTTATAGTCTCTGGTCAAACAAGTTTGAAAGTACAGCTATTTAAAAAATAACACCCTACGTAAACTTCCAAATCCTATTTGACCAAACCCACAATGGGAGCAAAACCAAAATTAACATCACATCACCCCAACAATATCTGATCCCATGTTTCTGGAAGTTAAAGCATGGTTAAGTCTGTCCAGTATTTAGATGAGCAACTACCCAAGAATCCCATGGTTTTCCAAGTACAGCTAGGAAAGGGACTCCTTGAGAACTACTAACAGTCACAGCTGGCAATATTGGACTGGATGGACCAACAGTCAGAATGAGAGAGTTTTCTGTGTACTGCAAATGACAATTGTTTTTAAGTTATCCTAAGTATCTATGAACCTGTTCTCCATAAACACCATTGG
>JAHTLZ010001879.1:4070-24590 GCA_023846285.1 Phrynocephalus versicolor
TGTGTTCGTGCATGCATGTGTGAGTGTTAGTGTTTGTGTGTGTGTGTGTTCGTGCATGCATGTGTGAGTGTGTGTGTGTGTGTGTTCGTGCATGCATGCGTGTGTGTGTGTGTGTGTACACACCTCACTGGGTGCTCTCCCCGTGAGTCCCGGCTGAGATGGGGGGGGGCGGGGGCGGCGGGAGAGTGTTGTTTTGTCCCAAGAGGAGAATGATAGAAAACCCAGTGTAGAGCTGGAAAACGCCCCCCCTTCCACTTAATTTTATTTATTATTTATTTATTTGGAATATTTTTTTACCTTTCTCCTTGGAAAAAAGGACCCAAGGTGGCTTATTTATTTTTTGCTGTTTTATTCTCCAGGGCATTCAGGCTGTCCGGGCACCTCCATACATTGGGGGGTGGGAGGGCTGTGCAGCAGGGGTTCTTTGTGTTTCCATTCTGATGAAATGGAAGGGGGGGCAGCTGGTTGGGAATAACCCTTTTTTTCCCGCTCCCTGCCCTTTTTTGATGGGCAACAAATGGGGTTTCCTCAGGAGGAGCTGAAGGTGTGAGATAAACTTAGGGTTGGGGTTTTTGCCACCGTGGCACAAAAGGCCTGTCAGGGATCCAGGCGAGTCCAGTCGAAACCATGCTGCTCACAGGAATCTCAGGATAGTCTGCCAAAGGTTGGAAATGTTAAATGTATTGGACATCAACCCCCAGAATCTTCCAGCCAGCTAATCAGTGGAATCTGGGCAACCTAGTCCAGAATGTAGAAGGTGAAGGCTGCATTCACAAATACAGTAACATTTGTCATGCCTGGTTTTTCCCTACCACCTTTTCAGGGTTCAGGGTTTTAGAAACCTCACTCCCCTTTCGTGTCTCTTGTTTTAAGTAAAGGAATTATTTAAGAGCACATTATCCAATTATTTAAGAACAAATTATCCAAGCCCCACCACCACCGATAGTGACCAGTTAGCAAATAACTGAAAAAAATATGTTTTTGTTTTTTGCTTGAGACCCTAGAAAGCTGCTTCCAGTCCAATTATAGAAGGCACAACTAAATTAATGAATGATCGAACCATAACATGAGCTTGTCACTTTTGAGTTCTCTTCCTTGTCACCAATTAGAGGTATAAAATTTCCAGAAATTTTGAAGCCGTGGGGGGAAATATTCGAAAAAGACGGAAAAATTAGGGGAAATACAGCCGTCTCGCCCCACAAAAGTATCCAGAAAATTTACATCCCTAACACCACACTACCCTGTCTGCAGCGTCGGTTCTTCCTCCTTGACTGATGTATGTTCGGTGTTTTTTGTTCAGGCTACAGGAGAACAAGTGTCATTGTTTGTGCATGATGTGAAACCCAGTTCTGAAGAACAGACTCAGCTTGCCAAGGCGGCCTTCAAATACCTAAAGACACTACGGCACCCCAATATCCTATCCTATATTGATGGACTAGAGGTAGTATACATAAACAGTTGTCTTATCTCTTCTGTGGAGGGAGGGAGGGTGCTTTGTTGCAGAGGAGGAGGATGGAGTATATTTAAAAAGCATTGGAGTCCTTGGGCTTTCATATCCAGTTACTCAGAAGTACTCATTTTTATACAGAAACGTTTAAAATGCTCTATGCTAGCTGAAGGGAAGTGATAGTACCACTCTATTCTGCTCTGGTCAGACCCCACCTGGAGTCCTGTGTCCAGTTCTGTGCGCCTCAATTTAAAAAGGATATTGACAACCTCGAGTGGGTGCAGAGGAGGGCAATCAGGATGGTTGAGGGTCTGGAGGAAATGTCTTATGAGGAACGGCTTAGGGAACTGGGAATGTTTAGCCTCTCTAAAAGAAGACTGAGAGGGGAATATGAATATTTAAATATTTGAAAGGATGTCATATTGAAGAGGGAACAGGTTTGTTTTCCATGGCTTCAGAGACTAGGACTCGGGGCAGTGGTTTCAAACTACAGGAAAAGAGATTCCATTTGAAGATTAGGAAGAACTTCATGACAGTTAAAGCTTCTTCGGCAATGGAATATGCAGCCACGGAGGGTGGTGGAGTCTTCTTCTTTGGAGGTTTTTAAGCAGAGGCTGGATGGCCATCTGTCAGGAGTCCTGTGATGGTGGGTTCCTGCATAGCAGGGGGTTGTACTAGATGGCCCTTGAGGTCTCTTCCAACTCTATGATTCTATGATTCTATGATTCTCTCTCTCTCTTTAAACCAACCCATCATTCAACATTATGAGGACTAGAACTCTCCTTTATTTTTAGAGGGGAGGCAGTCCTTCAGACACAGTCCATAACTTCCGTGGAGGTTTTTAAGCAAAGGCTGGATGGCCATCTTTCGGGCGTCCTGTGATGGGGTTTCCTGCATGGCAGGCGGTTGGACTAGATGGCCCTTGAGGTCTCTTCCAACTCTGTGATTCTATGATTCCTCACATGCTCAGGAGCTGATGTCAGTCTGCGTAGACAATTCAGACAAGAGTAAAATTAAGGCAGCCTCCTTTGTTCTTCATGTTTTCTCATTTTCCTTGGCAGACTGAAAAAAGTTTGCATGTGGTCACAGAGCCTGTAATGCCACTCTCGGCCTTCCTGGAATCCAGAGACAACGAAAAAACCCTGAGTGAGCTGGAGATCTCATGGGGACTTCATCAGATTGTGGTGAGAAGAGGGATTCATGGCAAATTGCCGCCAACAAACCCTGTCCCCTGGATTTTAGGAGCCAGTGCCTGGCGGGGTGTGTGTGTGTGCTTGAGGAGGGGTGTGAGAGCCCAATCCAGTTCTGACTGTTTTTATCTGCTTCCCTTTTGGACACTGCCTTGACTAGAAAGCGCTGAGCTTCCTGGTGAATGACTGCCATCTCATCCACAACAATCTATGTACGTCCGCTGTCTTTATTGATCGCGCCGGCGAATGGAAACTAGGTGCTTTGGATTACATGTGCTCGGCTCAGGGAGATGTCGCTATGCCACGGAAGGGGCCCCCCGAGTTGCAGAAGTACAATCCTCCTGAGTTGGTAGACAGTAGCAAAAGCGTGGGAGAGAAATGGTGAGTCCTTTTAAAAGACTAATCTGGGTTTGTGTCACATTGGACATAGCAGCAAGAAGGCTGTGGAAGAGTCCTATAATCTGAGATCTGGAGGGTGGAGAGGTTTTTCCCAGGGATTTTGGCATGCCATAGCATCAATGAAAAAAGGACCACATTTCCTTCAATTAAGGTTTCATGGTTTCTGCGTGTCTTATCTATGTACTTCAGAAACATTATTCTTCTTGTAAATAAAGCACAGAGGATATGAATGCCTTGCTTGAAAGTAAAAGCAGCACTTCTTGGCTGTGGTAGCAACTGTAATGATGGGAAGAAGCGACCTGGGAGGGAACCTTGATAGATCTCCAGAATGATTGTTATGAGCAGTGCTTGAAGTTGTAAAAATCAGATTTAAGAACAGAAATTATAATAACGGGATGTATAGTAAACACTCCATTTCATGCTCAGGATATATTCCTAGAAAATAGAGTGCTAACCGAATCAGTACTGAACAGGTTGTTTTAACATGATGCTTTGTTGGAGTGCTGGTGCAAACAAGGCAGAGGAGGCACCAGCCTCTCCAGATTCCTGACCCACCACAAAATGACCACCCAAGCCCACATGCTGTAGCAAATCAGTGCAAAGCAGGGCAGTGTTGTATGACTAAATTTTAAAAGTGACCACTTCTATATTAGGGTAAGAAATCAGAGTGGTGGATCATGCATGTGACTGGTATTTTATTACAAGATGATTTTGCTACTGCTTCATTTCTAAAATAATGACTTTATGGCTTTTACATATGGGTATGCAGTTCAGTTTCACATGCTTCTTCACTTTCTCATTGCTGTGGCTGAAAGACACTCAGCTGATGTGACACCCCATTCCTCTGTCATGGTAGGTCAGCTGACATGTGGCGCCTTGGCTGCTTGATCTGGGAGGTCTTCAATGGTCCTCTGCCCCGGTCATCTTCCCTCCGGTCTTTTGGCAAGGTATGTATCCAACAGGAGAAGAGAGGAGGGCTAGCTTGCTCTGTCTACAAGGAACACAGTTGCGGGCAGCGGGGTGGTTTCCCCTCTGCCCTTTGGAGGCTGTTTCTAAAAGTGTATTATTAGTTTGATATTGGTTTGATGGTGGCTGTGGTTCCATCTTATTTCATTGGGCTTTTAGTTTGGAGAGACAATGCTTAGAATTTTCTGCAAGAGAGCTCTGGTGCTCTCTCTTGAACTACAGGAGAGAATTCCAGTGGCGTCACTAAACTACAAGTCCCAGGATTCCATAAAGTGGAGCAGAGGCAGAGGTACACAGTAGGGGCTGGTACGCTTCCCTCTCCTTTAACCTTTACAGGGGAAGCTGTGCTTGCTGAGTTGCTCCTGGAGGAGAAACAGCGGAGTCTTTTTTTGAAGTTACAGTTCCTTTCTTGCATTCCAGGTCCTGCCATGACTGGGCTTCTCTCAACTTCAATTATGCTCTCTCTTGATTGCTTGCCACCTTCCTCCCCTTGTCCTCTATAGATTCCCAAGTCTTTGGTCCCCCATTACTGTGAGCTGGTCGGGGCCAACCCCAAACTGAGGCCCAATCCTGCCAAGTTCTTGCAGAACTGCCGGGCACCAGGTGGCTTCATGGACAACAGCTTTGTGGAAACCAACCTCTTTCTGGAGGAGATCCAGGTGAGGGGGAAGGGGAATCCCAGAATCATAGAGTTGGAAGAGACCTCCAGGGGCCATCCAGTTCAACCCCCTGCCGTGCAGGAACCCCCAACACTGGACCCCCAACAGATGGCCATCCAGCCTGTGCTTAAAAACCTCCAAAGAAGGGAGGCCAGATCTGTCCTCTGAGAGGGCCAAAGACTTTCAGCTTGGTATCATCAGCCTCTGTCCAGTGAGGAGACTTTTTAAAAAATAGCCGTGACAGTGGCAGGTTTGTCCTTTTGGTGGGTTTTTTGAAGACTCACAGAAATGTCTTCAGGTTCTGAGGGCATGTAGTGGACTATTCCACAAAGAGGTGGCAGGCTTTTTTTCAATGGTCTCTGTTCTTACTCAGATTAAGGAGCCTGCCGAAAGGCAGAAGTTCTTCCAGGAGCTGAGCACCAACCTAGATTCCTTCCCAGAGGACTTCTGCCGCCACAAGGTTCTCCCGCAGCTACTTACGGCGTTTGAGTTTGGAAATGCTGGCGCGATCATCCTCACGCCGCTTTTCAAGGTAAGCAGTCCATGGACTGGGAGCAGAGAGGGCCCCATTCCCACACATTCCACATGGTATACTTAGATGTTACATGGGCCTACGCAATTAAAAGGGGAATGGGTAGAACAGGATGCCAGAGGAGACCTTTTTGACTCAACGCTTAAACTGAGAGTCTAGCTTTGCCCTTCTTCCCAAAGGAGGCACCGTCAGTGCAACTAATGTTGCTTCTAATCTGTCTTCTGCAGGTGATGCTTTTTTATTTTCTCTTTTATTTAACTCCCCTTTGCCTCTCTAGGTGGGGAAGTACCTGAACGCCCAGGAATACCAGCAAAAAATAATTCCCATCATTGTGAAGATGTTCTCTTCCCCAGACAGAGCCATGAGGATACGGTTGCTGCAGCAGGTCAGCAAACGCCACTTTCGGCTCCAGAGGGGCAGTTTTGTGTGACAAGTGTGAGATACCTGGGACAAGCCTCCCAGAGTGTCGAAGTCAGTGCCTGTGGCTAATGATGCAGTTTTTTTTTTTTTTTTGATCAGATGGAGAACTTCATTGAGTACCTGAATGAGCCCACTGTCAACAATCAGATCTTCCCCCATGTGGTGCATGGTTTTCTGGACACCAACCCAGCAATTCGTGAGCAAACAGTGAAGGTATGGGGCACAGTCTCAACACGGCATGTGAAACTGCATGAAACTCACTCAGGGAGGGGAGAGTCCTCCTCCTCCTCTTCCTCCTGGGTGGCTTATCAGCCTGGGACCAGCAATTTGCAGAAATTAAAGACTTCACCTCCCTGTCCTGTGACCTCATGCAGGGGAGTGGGATCAGGAGACAGAGATCTAGTCTCATGCGCTCCCATAGGCATTTGGTGGGGCCACTGTGAGATATAGGAAGTTTGGACAAGATGGGCCTTTGACCTGATCCAGCAGGGCTCTTCTTACGTTCTTATGATGAGTAATAAATCCCTGTTCCTATGGTGATTAACAGCAAACATGACGATGACAATGAGGATGATAACAACTGATAATAAAATGGAAGCAGAACAGAGGGCGAAAGGAAAGTGGGGGTGAGGAGGGGAAAGGAAAGCAAGAGCACTCAGGGAAAAACCCCATCATGTGATGAAGGCTTTCCTCCATCTCGGGGAGGATCTGCCCGATGAGAACTGGAAAGAAGGTGATGTTCCACAAACTGCCCTCTTTCTTTTCTTCTGCCAGTCCATGTTGCTTCTGGCTCCAAAGCTGAATGAAAACAACCTCAATGTGGAGCTCATGAAGCACTTTGCACGCCTCCAAGCCCGCGATGACCAGGGGCCCATCCGTTGTAACACGACTGTATGCCTGGGCAAGATTGGACCCTATCTCAGTGCCAAAGTGAGTGGGGATTCTGTGGGCCAGGGGTGGGGGTTGTTTTCCTTGAAGAGCCAAAGAGGACACTTCCTGACACCACACGGGATGTTCAGAAGTATCACTGAAAAGAGCAGTGCATGGAAATTGCAGATTTTTTCCACATACAAGACTATATTTTTGTCTAAAATTGTTAGACTAAAAGTTCAGGGTTGTCGTATGTAAGCAAAACTAATTTCGGGTTTAAAATGACGTTTTAAAAGGTCATTTTAAAACAATGTTTAAAATGACATTTTAAAAGGTCATTTTAAAACAATGTTTAAAATGACTTTTAGCCACCAACTCAAGCACTTGCCTCCGTGGCTAAAAGTCATTTTAAACATCACACACACACACAGCTCACAAAGGAGGAGTAGCCAGGCCCTGCTGCATTTCCCACCCTAGGCTTATACTTGAGTCAATAAATTTTCCCAGTTTTGGGGGTTTAAATTAGGGCCCCCGGCTTATACTCTGGTCGACTTATACTCGAGTATATACGGGTAGATGCTTTGAAGTCCCTCCTCAAATCCAATATGCAAATTGTGGTCAGAGAGTGAAATCGACCATTAAAGAGAATTTCTATTTCCTTCAGTTGGCTCTTTATTCCTGCCATTGCCTCCCTTCTTCAGGGGCAACGCCTTGGCATTTAGACTTGCCAACAAACCCAGCGTGGATGATACATGTGAGGTTTGGAGGTGAGAAAAAAGCAACCACACTTTCAAAGCAAGGAGCTAAAGTGTTGGGCAGATTGGAAGGAATGGGAGAACGAAAGTGAACTGAAACATGGAATGGCCATGTCGGGTCCTTGACATGACATTTTGTTGCCGCAGATTATGCCTGTTGGATAAAATAAGAAAATCTGGATTGAGGAACAATGTTAGTTCTTCGCTGGTTTGTTTGTTTGCTTGCTTTTTCTTTGCAGACAAGACAGAATGTCTTGATATCAGCTTTCAGCCGTGCTACAAAGGACCCCTTCGCCCCCTCTCGGGCCGCTGGAGTTTTGGGCTTTGCGGCGACACACAATTTTTACTCCATGAAAGACTGTGCCTTCAAAATCTTGCCCGTGCTGTGTACGTTGACTGTGGATCCAGAGAAGAGTGTTCGGGATCAGGTGAGCTGTGAAGAACAGCATTGAACCTGCCCCGTTTCCTTTTGAGGGCAGGTAAAAAGGAAGGGTTATCATGTTGCCAAGTGTTTTCAGGCAGATGGACTTGTTATACTTTCTGAACTAATAAGGAACTGGGGACAATGATGTTTCTTTTATTTTCAAACCCAACTTTCTGCTGAAAAAATAACATTCAAGTAAAGCAAGTGGCATCAGTTAAAACAGTTAAAAGGCACGACTGGCAATAGTTTGAAAGTCAGCCAGCAGAAAGTAGGAAAACCAGCAGGCCCCTTTAAAAAGTCTTCTAAAGAGAGCAGGCACTGTTTCAGATACCGAGGGACCATCCACTGAATCTGTGTTCTGGGTTTGTTTCCTCCTCCTCCTTCCTCACCTCATCTTCAAAATCCTTTTCTTCCTCTTTCTTTTAGGCCTTTAAGGCCATTGGCAGCTTCATGGCCAAACTGGAAAAAGTATCTGAAGATCCCGATCTGCTCTTGGAACTTGGTGAGCTACTTTTTTTTTGGGGGGGGGGTCGGGGAACCCCAAGGTAATTGAGGTGGGATGGCACAGCTCCAAACCTCCCTGCCTTTTGGACTCAAAATTCCCAGCATGTTTTGTATTGTTTGTCTTTTTATTTTTATTTTGTATTCCAAATAAAAAATAAAGTTAAGTCCAAGCCCTGGGTGGTGAATTTCTGGCCAGATTGGATGGGGAAATCTGTTGTACCAAATGACAAAGTTTTGTTTTTCTTTGCAAACTCGGCTCATGGTTCCCCTTGGTCCCCATGGCGGCATCTCCTGCTTCCAGGTTTTTTAAAAAATCTGGAAAACCAGGAAAGCTCTTCACAAATGAACAATATGAACATTTATTTGGGAA
Source organism: Phrynocephalus versicolor (assembly GCA_023846285.1). Taxonomy (NCBI): domain Eukaryota; kingdom Metazoa; phylum Chordata; class Lepidosauria; order Squamata; family Agamidae; genus Phrynocephalus; species Phrynocephalus versicolor. Next base: position 12,607 of record JAHTLZ010001879.1, read on the forward strand.
GTCGACATCAAACTGGGTGCTCTGTTATCTCTTTAGAAAAGGATGTCCAGGCTGCCTCTGCCAACCCAGGGGCAGGGACTGCAGCCAGTTGGGCAGGCTGGGCTGTGACTGGGGTCTCCTCTCTCACGTCAAAGCTGATCCGGACCAACATGGGGACAGTGCAAGCTACAGAGCACACCGCTGAGGATACCCCAGCCACGCGGACACCAGAGGCTCTCAAATCGGGTAAGTGGGGGCTGTAAAGTGCCATATTTTTTTCCATCTGTAAGACCTCCCCATATATTAGAAAACATCCCCCCCATAAACGTTAAACTGTTCCATTGTACAGGCCTGACAGTTTCCGAAGGCATTGCATAAAAGGAATAGGGAGGGGGAGGAAACCCCTTTTCCAGGATGGCGCTGCTTGTATTTTATCTGCCTTGATTGGCGCCTTTGCTTCTGGTGGTTAACGGTTGAGAGGAGAGCCATCGATGGGCAGATGAGGAGGGGAGGGGTTGCCTCAGCAGCCCCGGAAAGTCCTGTTGTTGCTCCTTGTCCTGCCTGTCGAGAATTGCAAATTCCAATCTTGTGGAGAAAATACTAAATGCCCATCTGAAACAAGCCCCACAGCTTCAAAACACTGTTAATAGGTTAGCTAAAAATAACTCAGCTGGACTCAAAACCCGTCAGAAGAGAAGTAGCCTGAAGTCCTGTAAATGGACTTATGAGTATCTTGTACCAAGGAGGACAATAATGAGTCAAAATCTTGTTGCTTGGTATATCACAATTGAACAGGCTTTTTTTTTTTACTATGTGCACTTAGTAAGTCAACTCCTCTGTAAGTTCCATGAATTTAAATGGGCCTACTCTTAACCGTGACTCCCTGTGTTAGTCATGGTCATGACAGGCTCATTTGACTCAGTGGAATTTATGGAGAAGCCGACTACCCCCCTTCCCCATTGATCCAGTGGGCCTACACTCTGTCGTGATTTTGGCCAATGTGCCATTGGGGAAGATCTACAAGCCTGGGACCCCAATTGGAAAAGCCCTGCCTGCCTTCTTGATCTACTTGATTCCTGCAGATGAACCTCCAAGCAGGGAATTTTGATATCTTCTTCATTTTATTCTCCATTTTTTAAAAAAAGGAGGCGACGAGGCCCCTGCGGCAGCCACCACAGTTTCTGCTTCCTCAAGCCAATGGGACCTGGAAGAAGAAGCAGCCGAGGAAAGTTCAGCAGATCGTTGGGAGGAAGAGGACTGGGGCAGTTTGGAGGTAAAAGGGAATGAAAGGGATCAGGGAAGCAGTGGATTTGGTCTTGAGGAAGCGCTCCAGTTTCCTGGCTCATGGGAATAAAAATCCAAGGAGAGCTGATCTGGATGACCCAAATTCCACTCTGGACTAGTATTCGGTTTCCACAGGGGCCAACCAGATACCCCAGTTAGAAAGATAAAAGTGTACATGTAGTTGCCATCTTGTGCTGCTCAGCAGCTGACCTTTAGAGCTAGAATGCCCCAACACATGGAAGTTCCATTCCCAAATAACTTGACTAAGGAGAAGCTAACAATAGCTCTGTTTCAGTATTTCAGTTTCCCAGATATAGGCTGTTTATACACGACCCCTAAACTCCGGGGCAAATGGCTCCCAGCTCCGGAGCTTAAAAATGTTTCCCCACCAGCTCCGGAGTTTAGAGGAAATTAAGTGCGACCCCGCCCACCTAAGCGCGACCCAGCGCACTTTTCTTGTACCTGCTCTTGTGAGGTGACAATTCCTTGATGCGGATGTGCCAGGCTCTCCTCGCTTCTTTTTGTTGGGTTTTTTTTTTTTGCCTCCCGCCCCTTTAAGAGAAGGAATCAGGAAGTGACGGGGCTGGGAGCAGCTTCCACCCACGGGGAGGTAAGCCTTTATTCTTTTGTCCCTTTTTTCCCTCCCTCCCCTCACACAGACAGGAGCAAGGAAGTGCAGAGGGGTGGGGACGGAGGAACAGCAACGAACCCCCAAGATCTCTGGTCCGAATTTAAGGGGCCAGCGGATCTTAGGGGTCGTGTGAAAAGGCCCATAGTTAGCCCGATGCCTCTGGGGAGCATGGAAGCAGGACACGGACACATTTTGCCCTTCCTGTTTGGGTTTCTTGGCCACTGGATCTGAGCCACTTGCGAGTGAGACTATCTTATAGCCAAAGTGACTAGAGAAATTCATGGAGACTGTGGCTCTTTAAAACTGTGTGAGGGTTAAGATTTTTGTTCCTAAGCTGGGTCTGCTCTGCGCATGCCTCATTCTTTCTCTCTTTCTCAATACTCTTTATTATCTTTTTCATTTCTCTTCATTTCTTTACTCTTTTGTTTTTCAGGAAAAGGGCAATAAAGGAAATCAAGAGATTATGCCACAGCTAATGAACCAGAATTTGGATAGTTATTGTATTATGCAGAGATAACTCTATCGTATTACTTTCCCAGACTTGCAAAGCTTGGGTGTTATTACTGCCCGGTACCTGTTACTTTGGGCTTTGCAGAGGAAGAAGAGGAAATCTTCCATGAGCAATTGATGCATGACTTGAAAGAGTTTTTCTTTTCTTTTTCTTTCTTTCTTTCTTTCTTTTTTCGTCTTCTGTCAGCAAGAGACTGAGCAGGTGAAGGGACAAAACAGCCCTGATGACTGGAACACCCCGGGTTGGATAGAACCAGCTTTGGCAGCCAAAAAATCTGGAAGCAGGACAGTAAGTCTTTTGAAGTCTCTTGGATTAGGAAGGACAGGCAGTTGTCAACAGACCTGAGAGTCCAGGAAATGATAGTACCAGTCCAGTGGGAATATAATTTAGTGTGTTGTGTGGGAGAAATCTGGGGAGCAAGATACCTCTGAACCTCTGGAAACCATGTATAGATTATTTCATCATAAAAAAATATGAAATTCTCATGCCTAGTACCTGCATACAAACCAGGATGCTCAGTCCCAGCTCTCCTTTTTCAATCCCCCTCCAGACTGCTGCTTCCATTTCTGTGAAGCCAGAATCGGACTGGAGTGCCTCTGCCTGGGACCTGGAGCCATCTTGGGGCCACAAGAAGGGGCATGGCAATGCCGCAGAGGAGGACTGGCGGGGCAACACCAGCGAGGGGGACATGGGTTGCAGTCTGACCCAGAAGGCTGCTGTCTCTGCCCCAGAAGGGACCAGGCTGGCGAGCGAGTACAACTGGGAGAGTGTCGCCCCTGCAGAGAAGCTGGACCCTTTCTCCTCTCTTCTTGAGAAGTCAGGGACAGAAAGGCAGGTGAGAGGATCCCATTTAATCTCCAGTTTCCTTTCAGATGCACAGAGGGGTGAGTGAGGGAGAGAGCTAGCTGCTCAGAGTTTCAACTGGATGCCCCTGCCTCTTGCATCATCTTTCTTTGGGAGGACTCAGGCGCCGGCGATCAGGGTGTAGGCACTCCCATCATCTTAAATCATAATGTAGGGTGGTGCATCTAGGTAAAAAGAATGAATTGCACAGATAGAGGATGGGAGACACCTGGCTGGAAAATAGTACCTGTGAAAGGGATCTGGGAGTCGTGGTGGACCACAAATTGAACATGAGTCAGCAGTGTGATGCAGCAGCCAAGAAAGCCAATATGATTCTTGGTTGCATCAACAGAACCATAGTGTCTAGATCAAGGGGAGGTGATAGTACCACTCTATTCTGCTCTGGTCAGACCCCATCTGGAGTACTGTGTCCAGTTCTGTGCGCCTCAATTTAAAAAGGATGTTGATAGTCTTGAACGGGTCCAGAGGAGGGCGACCGGGATGATTGAGGGCCTGGAGGAAATGTCTTATGAGGAATGGCTTAGGGAGCTGGGAATGTTTAGCTTTACAAAAAGAAGACTGAGAGGGGGTGCGATAGCTATGTTTAAATATTTAAAAGGATGTCACATTGAAGAAGGGACTGGTTTGTTTTGCGTGGCTTCAGAGACTAGGACGTGGGGCAAAGGGGCCCATTTTTGCTCATAAGGCTGGGGCCTGTGCCTCAAGCCCTCTTGCCATGCTTTGATCTCCTTTTCACAAACTGCCTTCTTCTTCTTCCAGAGGAACACAGAGACTCTCGGGGACTGGGGGCTCGGCGAGAACTGGGAGGCGCTGGAGTCGGACCAAGGTGGGTACCCTCCAACCCCTGCCCCGGGAGAAGAGCCTCAGATGCCAGGCTGTGACCCGACCTCTTTGACTTGTTTTGGCACCTGCAGGGCCCAGCAAGGCTGAACTGGCGCGGAAGAAGCGGGAAGAGAGGAGGCAGGAGATGGAGGCCAGGCGGGCAGAGAGGAAGGCGGCCAAGGGGCCCATGAAGCTGGGCGCCAGGAAACTGGACTGATGCTCTTTTTACACAAGGAGAACAGACGGATGTTCTTGTGGGACAGACGGGAGAAGCCAAGTGGGGGCACTTGGGTGGAGCATCACTGGGTTGAATCCACCTCTGCCTCTGCGAGGGAGTCAGAAGCCTTGAGTTCTTCCGCCATGAGCCTGGCTCAAGCATTCTTCCTCTCACAAGCCCCCTCACATCTTCCTTGGCCAAGACCTTGCCAAGAAGCTTTGCGGCTTCCCTGGCAAAATTCCCCTTTTCACAGACAAGACTTGGACACAGGACACCCTCTTGGGAGCAGGGAGGTGAAAGAGAGAGAGGGGGGTGGGTTGGGTTGGGAACAGATCTCTCTCTCTCTCTCTCTAGGGTAGTTATTCTGTACAGCTGCAGGTTTCCAGTAGGGTATATGTATTTATGTAATGCTTGCCTGTTTCATTAGTTCATGCGAAATGGAGGCCAATAAATTAATTCTTTAAAGAAAGTAGCCTAGGGCATGCATCAAAAAATACCAACTTGACCCATGGCGGCCATTGGTGGGTGAAGATGGTTTTTTTATGGTTGGCCATCACAATGGTTCCTGCTTTCCCCTTTACAGCATACCCAGGAGATCTCTGGATTCCACCCACCCACCCACCCACCCGTCTTGTGAGGCAATTTCACTTTCAGTGGCCCAACCAACTCTGAAGCAGGATCGCTGGAGAAGGACCAGAACGATCCATTCTCAGTCTGCCTCTCCGGTGCAAACTTTTTAGCAGTCCACTAGCCCTGCCTGCTCTTCAAAACAAATGTTAATGACCTGGTCTGGAACCCTTGACACACCCACACCCACTCCCTCGGCAAATGAAAGAAGCCAGCGGTGCCACTTTCGTGTGACCTTTTAATGCATTTCTTTTTTTTTCTGGCCGAGAGGGTGAGGCCAAGACCCACTAGAAGCCCTGGCTAGGCCCAATCTGAGGCAGCCCCTTTGCTCGTATTTTTGGCGGTTTAGCTCTTCGGGCGTCTCCTGACCGGAGTGCTTTTTTTATCTTCTTCTCTTTAAAACAATGCAGAAATTAGCTCGGCTTTTTGTGCTTTTCTTAAGGTTGAGTGTCTTTTTTTAAAAAGTGTCTCGTCTGAACATATCCTGAGCTTGCTGCTCCCGAAGAGGCAAGCAGGCTGGAGAAGGCAGAGAGAAAGGCCAGTGCCATCAGCCAGGAGGGCAGAAGCTGATGGGTCGAGGCTGAGGCTTCCCTGAGATGCGAGGGGAGTCAGACTTCTTGGACAAGAAGGGTGGGGGGGCAGAAGATGCCTCAGTTTGGCCACCAACCCGTCCCTCGTGCTGCTGTCCTCTCCCCGATGCCTCTGCCACCGGGTCCTCCATCTTCCTTTGTGCCAGCCTATGTCCTTCTCTTCAGCAACAAGCAGGTCCATCTGAGCAGCCCTGAGGAGGCGCAGGTTTCGTTCTGGTGGAGCACGGCAGGAAACCCGTTCCACTGGAGACACAGCTGAATGTCCCACCCATCATGTGGAGCTCGTGCTTCCGGGGCCTGGAGGAAGGCTCTGGTCAGAGATCTGTCGTAAGAAAAGAGACTCGATCATAAAGGACTGCTGGCCAGGACATTTCTCTTCTCAGGCTGCTGGGGGACTGCCTTGGGAAAGGGTTCCACTAGGCAGGGTGGTTTACACAGTTGCCACCACTCTGGCCCTGTCGACACAGACGTTCAATCCCGGTGGCACCCAAGAGATAAAAGGCAGGGAGGCGGTTGAAAAAGCTGCCTTTGGCTTCTTGCCGCACTTGGTGTACTGTTATCTCTTACCTCTTCCAGTGCACTGGTGCCTGAAGGGAGCCCTTGAGGAGAAGTGAAGGAGTTCTCTGAGGCAGAACTGCCTGATTTGTGCTTGACTGCAGGGACAAGAGGAGAGAGAGGAAGTGTTCAGCTGGGTCTGGGGGTGGTGGTGGTGATGGAGCAAAACATTCCCCCCACTCCTGCCTCCCAGGATGAGAGAGATGTGGCCCACAGGAGATCTCCCTGAAGGCTACTGCCTTTATTGTCTTGAAACAGGGATTGCAGGGAAGTACTTGGATGGGATTTCCTGCTCGGGCTAGATGGCCCTTGAGGTCTCCTCCAACAATAGGTTTCTAGGATTCTAAGGGCTCGGGATCACCTGAAGACATTGCAGAGCGCTGACTCTGGTGTTGCAGCTCGGGGCATTGGGGTGCCTGCCACCGAGCCACGCTTTAGATGCTGGTTGGGAAACAATCTCGGTTGGGTGACTGCTGGCGGGTATCTGGTCCAGCCCTCTTTGCTGTGTCATGCAAGGAGTTGTAGTCCAGGGAATTTTTTTTTAAAAAAAGGAAGCCTGTCACGTATCTGACCTCGGGTGGCCCTATTGGAGAACCCAGGCCTGCCTGGAGGAAACAAGCTGTTCTTGCCTCCCTCCCCCCACCCATCCCACTTCCCCGGGTCCCTTCTTACAGGAGGAGGAGGAAGAAAAAGCAGCAGCTGTCGTTATATTGCTTCCCATGGAGAAAGGCCGCCGGACCTCGGAAAAGCTGCTGCAACGCAACCGTCCTTGTACTTCCTGCCGCTTCTCTTCCTGGGCCTGTAAGCAAAGGTCCAATCAAGGGGGGGTGACGGGGGGGAAAAGTGCAGGGAGGTTGAGCAAGAGGAGACTGACTTTTGCAGGCTAAAAATATTGATTTCCAATTCAGCCTTTGAGCATTTCAGAATATGGACTAAGGGAGGATGGGTGCACCAGCTAAAGGGAAGGCAGCACCCTTTGCCTCCCCAGGCATCATTCACGAATGCCAGCAGGATACCAAAACTCACCACGTGGAGGTCCTGCAGCTTGAGATGCTGCTCACTTGGCCCCACGTGGACCAGGTGGTTGAAGTTGCTCGGGGCAGAGATGAGCTTGGACCGGAGGCTGGGGTCACGGATCATCTCCCTACATAGCACAGAAAAAAAGGATGGAAAGGTGGTGTCCAGCTGGACGACAGCAAGGGCAGGGGATCAGGGTGTCAGAGCTGGCTGGATCCGGCATTCAGTTCCCCACTGTGCCTTGGGGGAGGGGGGAGGGGGTGGTGGGGAGCCAGCCTGTATGTCTGTCCTTGGGCAAGCTGGGAAGTCCCAGAGCGCCCTCAGGAAAAGGGAGAGGCAAACCATTTCCTATTCCGTTCTACAAAAACCATGAGAAGGGTCATCTTAAGTCAAAATTGATCAAACGGCATGTAATCATTATCTGATGCAGACTGGAGCCCCAAGCTGAAATCTCCACTCAGCCAGTGAGAGAGCTCCGTTTCCTGCGAGGACACCATTGAAAGTAAAAGGTACATGTGCAAGGTTGAGAAGTCTTGGATTCTCTTTCTTTTAAAGCACATATTTATCTGTGTAGCGCTGATATCCTGCCTGCAATGTGTAGCCTGCATGCTGTAATTAAAAACGGCAAACCGCCCAGAGACTACCTGAAGTGGTATGGGGCAGTATATATGCAGAATGCTTTGCTTTCTCTTTTGGGCCAGCCCTCGGTGCCCCAACTCACCTCCTCTGGAGCTGCTGCTCCTCTGCAGAGATCCTGAAAGAGAAGCGCCGCTTGTGCCGTGTCCTCATGAGGTGCCGCCGGCTGTTATCTGTCGTCTGGGGGATTTCAAACTCATCTTGGTCTGGAGGAGAGTTGGGGGGGAGCATGTGCCCCAGGTCACCAGATGATCCGAATAGGGCTTTTGCACCTCCCGGAGGCCTGGTTCCCCGGGGGGGGGGGCTGGCCTCAGCAGAGCTGGGTTCTTGCCAAGAGTTCCCAAACCCTCTCCTTCCCCTCCACTTGTCTCGATTCTTTGGTAAATCTTCCAGGGCTCTGAGGGCGAAGGGGAGCCAAATGGGGCCAGAAGTAGTACTAAAAAGCAGCGTAGAACTGTCCCCGCTAATTCCCTACTCTGCCCTGTGAGGATGGGCAGAGTTGGACATGAGCCCCACTGGGATTTCTCCCAGTCAACCCGGAACCTGTACGGGCCAATTGAGGGGTGCAGGGTTGAACTTCCCACTCCACTAAACTAAAACGTCCCAGGACAGCATAAGAATAAATCCAGTTGCTACAACTGTGCAGTCTGGGTAACACTGTGGGACCAATATTTCCTCTTTTGGGATTAGGAAGCTTCTTTAAAGAACATTCTGCATGGCCTTGTCATCATCATTCATTGGCATCCTTCAGTCTCGAAAGACTATGGTATCATGCCTGGAGTAGAGACCCTAAAAACAACACCTAGTGTGACTAAATAGACCAATTCGGGAATGGCAGTCTCTACCGCACTGGGGGCAGATGTGTTCTGTTTCCTGCCTGGTCCTCGAGTTTTGTTCTTTCCGTGCCTGCCTCTTTTCCTCTGCCTTGGGACAAATGCCTCTTCAAATTTATGTAGACCATGCTGTATCTCTTGCCTCCAGACAGTGCGATCGGAGGTCAGGGTTTCCCATCTGTTGAGGTCCATTCCCAAGGCCTTCAGGTCCCTCTTACAGATATCCTTATACCGCAGCTCTTGTCAACAGTAAGCAACAGCCACCGATCCCATGGTTGCCTCTGGAGACCTAATGGCGCTCACAAAGCAATACTTGCATCCCTTCAAGTCTAGAATACATGGCCTTTCCCACCTGCTCTACAATGCCCACGCTCCTTACCGGCTGCCTTGTTTCTTATGTAGGTTAGGCGGACCTTCTCACTGCCAAAAGTGCAAAGGGAACCTTCAGAGTTCAATGCTCGGACCTGGGAAGAGAGAAGAGCCCTCAGCTGATACAGCTGGTCTGTCCTGTTCAGCCTTTCCAAGGCAAGAGGTCAGCCAATAGAAGAAATACCTCCAGGGCCACAGAATGTCCTTCCTCGTGGGGTGGTTGTGAAGATATGACAGGGGAGCCATCTATACCAGCTTCATCTCATTGTAGGAAGGGCACGATAGAAAGGAAATAAATCAACAGGTCCTGGCCTTCTTCCCAGCAGTCCTTAGATTGGATCAGGGTGCCGCTTTTTATCAGGCTAAATTCTTGGCCCTGGCCTACAACACCCATGATCATAGAATTATAGACGAGTGAAGTTGGAAGGGAGTCTTCAAGGCCACCAAGTCCACCCCCCTGCTCAAGGCAGGAATACCAATCAAAGGAGATCTGCCAGGGGGTTGTCCAAAATCACCTCGAATGCTTCCGGTGTTGGAACACTCACCACCTCTTGAGGCCATTGGTTCCCCTGCAGTTGTGGATTAGGGTTAGCTACAGGGGAGAGGTAATTTCACAAAATTTGGAGGGCCATGGATTTTCTCACTCCTGCTCCAGAGGATGGTGGTGGTTTTTTTTTTGGGGGGGGGGGGGGTTCTAACCATCATTTCAGGTTGAAATAACCTTGCAATTTATTATGGAATTTTTTTTTTGTTCCTCTTTGATTAAAACAAACTGGCGGGGACAGGCCATTGTTTAAATCAACCAATCTAAATAGTGCTGATAGATTTAAGATGTCCATCTCTTTGGTTAGGCATGCAGATCTCACTCAGGAAAAAAGGGCACATTTGATACAGGTGCAATCCAAAGAAAAGTGTTCTAGATAACCTTTAGGTGGCCGGATAGCTCAGTTGGGAGTTCAATTCCCTACTGTGCCTCCAATCCTAAGATTCCCCCAGGAAGAACGGAATGGAAAACCACTACTGAGTCCTTGCTACAGAGGAGAAAAGGGGTCATCATATAGTCAGAATTGACATGATGGCACAGGATTATTATTATAGATACCTTTTTCAGAGAGATACTCTGAATCCACTCAGCTTTCCTGATATCAAACACATCCACTGCATTCTCGCTGAACACTGACAGATATGGAACATTGTAGCCTGGGATGAAGAGAGAAAAGCAGCAAACCGATGGAGACCATGTTTGACGGGGTAGGAAGGCATCTGCCCTCATTCATACCACCTTACATCAGGCATTAAACGGATCTTGACTTTTCAGCTATGCTTTGTGTGGAGGTCCTCTGGCCATTTTAGATGGTCATACTCATTATCTTCACCTGGCCTTCCCTATCAATGAATGGATATTGTAATTTATCCCATTTTGTTTTTTTGCCTCCCGCCCCTTTAAGAGAAGGAATCAGGACGACGACAGGGCTTGGACCAGCAAACGGAGGTGAGCCTGCATTCTTTTGTCCCCTTTTTTCTCCCTCCCCTCATGCAGACAGGATCAAGGAAGTGCGGAGGGGTGGGGACGCAGGAAGAGCAACGAACCCCCCAAGATCTCTGGTCCGAATGTAAGTGTCCAGCGGAACTTAGGGGTCGTGTGAAAAGGCCCTTTGTTCCCATGAACCAAGATGCACGTCCCAAATTTGGAAGCCACTCACAGCAGCTGAGAGGGAGCGCCGGCCACATCAGCTCCTGAGTCCGGCTCCGGCGCCCTTGTCCGTCGACGTAGAGACCAAACCCGCTGAAGCAGAGAACCAGCTCGTTCAGGCTGACCTCCACCGCCTTCAGGGCTTCCATCTGGGTCACTGCTGTGGCTCGGGGATCCTCCGGGTGGGGCAGGTTCAGGGGGGGTCCCTCGTTGAGCAGAGGGTAGAGGGAGAAGCCCGATGGGTAGCCTACGCAGAGACGGTCACCCAGGACATCGAGGCATTGGACATAACCTGGAGCGTGGATCTCCTTGATACGCCGGTAGGGTGGGCGCGTGGCGGTGAGCTGGAAGCAAAGGACTTGGCGCCTGCAGGCCACGCAGAGTACGGGGGTGGTTCCACGGCAGATGAGGCCCACGGCCACAGCCTGGCAGCTCTTCGCTTCCACCAACTTGGTCCCTGGAGCTTCCGGAGTTTCCAACTCAGCCCAGGAAAAGATTCGGATGCCATGGTTTTTGCCACAAAGCACCGTGAGCAGCTGGGCCTGGGGAGAGACTAGTAGGAGCTGCACCCGCCTGCAGTCCCCCACCTGTAGGACCTCTGCAGCAGAGGGAAGAAAAGTGGGGGGAGTGTTCAGCAAGGGAGCTGGAATAAAGGCACATCAAGGCACAGGACGAGCCATGGAATGGTACAATAATAGAACTGGAGAGCCATTGCAGGAAATGCACAGCTAAAGCTGCATCATTCCAACCTGATCAGGCCCAGCTCTGCCATTCAGCCTTCCCAGCAGGCAGCTGCGTCAGGAGGGAGGAGAAAAGGGACAACTCCTTACAACCATTCCCCCTGAGCCCCATGGCCAAACTCTGCTCTTGGAGAACAGCCATTTCTGGCATCCTCTAAAGCACCCAGGGATGACTCAGTTCCCCTCCCAGCTGGATCCTCTGGGTAGAACTCGAGGGAAGAAGTACGACATCAGGACTTGGCTCAGACTGAAGATTTTTCTCAGGCTGAACCTGACCTCGTGAGAAGTTTGGGGGTGGGGGAGAGATTGCCTTTCCTTTTTAGATGAATTGGAGCAAGCAAGCCAGGGATTTGTGAGAACTCTACTGTTAGTTGAGCCCAAAAATCTCTTACCATTTGTACGGAGGTGAATTAAAAAGAGTCCATCTTCTGTACCAAGGGCAATCCGCTCCCGGTCTGGAAAAGAGTGGACCGCCATCATAATTGGATTGTAGAATTTTAAGGGATTCCTAAAGCCATCTAGACTAAACCCTCACTGAGGTAGCCTGTCCCTCCACCATGCCCACACTCCACACACACACACACACACACACACACACACACACACACACACACAC
>JAHTLZ010001883.1:0-12153 GCA_023846285.1 Phrynocephalus versicolor
TTATTATTATTATTATTATTATTATTATTATTATTATTATTATTATCATCATCATCATCATCATCATCTTGCGCTGACCAGCTGGCCTGCAAGCCGGGTCGGCACAGTCTTTTATTTTTTATTTTTCTTATCTCCCGCCGGCCTGTGGCAGTGAGCCGTTTTACAGAGAAAATGAAACTGTTCATATTAATGGAAAAATGCTGCTGTGTTGTTTTGTTTTGTAATGTAATGAAATCCCTAAACAGTATGTCTGGCTTGTTTAGACATTATGCATATTGACTTTGAGAAAGGGAATCTCCCTTGATCTCCTTTGCCTTAGGCAACAAAATGTCTTTCAGGGTCTGATTTTTGCATCATTTCTCCTCTGCATTCCCTGTTGTCCATTCCTGCATGAGAGTTAGGCCTTACAATAGTAATCCAGCTACAAAGATGCGTAAGCTAGCCTGCTGTTTGTGAGTTATTTGTTTATACTACCACTTACCTCGTAATCCATTTTAATCTATTTCATTACGCTGTTAATTTTGTTTTTATTATAATGTTTGGTTTGTGGCCTTTGAGTGTTACTGTTAATATGGATATTTTTGGGGTGTAGCACATGATGGGTATTTGTCAGTTCCTGTGTTTCTCTATCCATTTCTAATTTGGTTCCAATCTATTATTACAGCTGAGTATCTAAATCACGCATGTCCAAACTTCGGCCCTCCAGATGTTTTGGACCACAACTCCCACAGTCCTTTGCCATTGGAAATACAGGCTTGGAATTCTGGGAGTTGTGGTCCAAAACATCAGGAGGGCTGAAGTTTGGACATGCCTGATCTAATTACTGGGACTGTCCATGGGTTTATGGCTTGGATTTCCTTTTCTTAGGTCTTTTCATCAGTTCCCTTCTGGTCAGTTCTTGAACTTTTTGTGTGCGGGATGTTAACTGCTGCTAGCGATTTTATCATATCACCATTTTTAAACTTGCTTCCACCTAGTTTTTGGATCTTGCGCCCCCCGCCCCCCGGAGCTGCACCTTTGTCAATTCCAAATTACATTTGAGAAACTTCACCAAATACAGGGGTACTTTAAGGAATTAATTCATTCCAAATGAAATTCTGTTAAGCAAATTTTCCTTTGTACAAATTTCCCATAGGAATTCACTGAAAATGGATTAATCCTTAATTGCGACCATTTTTCTGTTGTACGGATTTGCCCCATAGGTGACTCTATTAAGCGATTTCCCCTTATCTCTGGAAATATTTCCCTTTAAGCGGATTTTCTGTTAAACAAACTGCTTGTTATACAAGGGTCCACTGTATTTGCATTGTGTTTAGCAGTGCTTCTATTTCCATAAAAACTTTTGCATCTACTCTTAGGTCATCCATGTATATATAACAGATGGGTGCTTTTTCCAGGTTCTACAAGATGGTAGCCCAATTCAATTTTATTTAAAATAATTGACATGGTGGTGGTGGTGGTGGTGGTGGTAGTAGTAGTAGTAGTAGTAGTAGTAGTAGTAGTAGTAGTAGTAGTAGTAGTAGTAGTAGTAGTAGTAGTAGTAGTAGTAGTTGCTGTTGTTGTTTGTGGTAGTGGTGCTTGTGATCTGTTTAATTTTGACCAGTCCATATTTTATTGGAGTAATGCTACCATCCAATTGCAGGACATAAAATTTTTAAAGTTAATGGAAAGGAGCAATTCCATTTGTTGTTTTTAAGTGCTTGGCTGCATCGTGGGGAAACTTGCTTTGAAAAAAATAAAAAATCATACACTGAGGTACTGTGCTGCAGTAAAAATGAGTGAACTGAGGCATTATTTTCATTGGATTTTCATTTGTGAACTGAAAATTACATGAACGGAGGCATTTGTAAGCCAAGATACGTCTGTATTAAATGGAAGATCGTAGAAATACAGCTAAAGATAAAATATGTCTGTGAAGATTCTCAAGCCATCCGGGTGAGTTTATCTGGAAGTTGAGTCCTGGCAACGTGACTTCTTTTCTTGAAAGATCAAAACGTTTCACTACTCATCCAAGCAGTACACTTATTAGACAGAGAAGACAGGTGGTCTGTGAGAGGCGTCAGGGAAGCTATTCATGTGTATATTGAAAATCCCTTTCTCAACAGAGGTGAGGGACAATCTGTCTTCTACTTATCAAGTGGCCCTTTCATTAATAATCCCTAGACAAATCAGAAGTACTTCACACCTCCACCAGCAACGCCATAGATAACAACCCATACTTAATGGGTGTTGAGAAAGGTTGCACAGGTGGGACTTCAACAACCTTAGGCCATTGTCCACCTAATGAGCCTATTCAGGCTCTTATCAACCTAACGAGCCTATTCAGGCCATTGTATAACATATGTGCCTATTCAGACCAGGGTGATACAAAATCAAGATGAACTATAAAATGGAGGACTTGACATTAACCTTCCTTAGAGTGATGAAGCTGTATGGATGAGTAGCAAAACATTTCACTCTCTCAAGAAAAGATGTCCATTTGCCATGACTCAGCTTCCAGATAAGCTAAATATAAAGTACCAGAACTGACCATTCAAGGTAGCCAGAGATCATACTATGGTATAGCCCATTCACTATTTTCAGCATTCGTGGAGGGACTTGGTACATGATTTCCCATAGATACTGGGGTTCCTGCAATATCTATTTTTCCTGACGTGGTTTCAGGAACACCTTAAAGGGAGACGGAACTAGAAGGGTGGCAAATTGAGGTGTGCAATTCGGTTCACTTGACTCGTCCGGCCAGGAGACCCGGAAGTTCCTCAGGATGCTGGTGAAGAAAAGGAACAATTCCATCCGGGCCAAGTTCTCTCCCAAGCAAACCCTTGGGCCTGAAAAAAGGAAAATGGAGGATGTAAACTCCAAGGCAAGGACCCACAAAGAGACAGCTGGCCCCCCAGAAGTGATATCTGCCGTACTTACAGATCATTTTCAGCCATTTCCTTGATGAAATGATAAGTCAAGTAGGGAGCAAGAGGGGGGAGTAAGAGAGAGAGGGGGGATTTACCTGCTGAAAAAGCTAAGAAGGCTTCCGGTTTCACAAATTCTCCCTGTTCATTCAGAAAGTTTGTAGGGTCGAATTTATTTGGGGACTTCCAATGAGCTCCATCATGATGGATGGAGTGAACATTGATTAACACCATAGTTCCCTGAAGGAAGGGAGAAAAACAGACAAATTTTATTACATGGAAGTATCTGAAAAATCATTCATCAGACTGAGTCACACTCATTGTAGAAACTTCCAGCGTCCATTTCTCACAAGTTAAGGAGTCATCGTAGGGATCTGATGTCGCATGTATGTTTCCTGTCTGATAAGGTATTCCTATGCTGGTTTATAAGATTTATCACGGGCATAAACAAGAAATAGGATTTTGATATTTCCAATGCCTCTTTTTAAAGAGAGCAAGATGTGGCACTGATGGTGTGCTGGTTTATAAACATTGATGCATTGATTTATAAGGGTTGGTGCCATCTGTGCTTGGCATTATGATTCCTGCTCAAACACTTCTGGCCTTACCTTGGGCACTGAATATCCAGCAAGCAGCATGTCTTTGATGGGGGCGTGGCCTCCTCCCAGGGGCACCAAACTTGAAAAACGCAGGATTTCATGAATGACGGCATTGATGTAAGGTAACCTTTCTCGATCTTCATATTTCAAGCTTGTGTTGTTCCCAAGAACAGCATCTATTTCCTGGTGACATTTCTCTGTGGAGGAACATCTCAGTTACTAATTACACAAAACAATTTTCATCTCCTTAGTGTAACCATAAGTAGAGATTGGAATGGATTTAAAAATGAGTTGTGAACTTCATTCAAAATCACTTCTCTGTTAATTCGTATTCATATGAATCATTGACTTCCAATAAATAGGAACTGACAATTTTATTTGGTTTTCCCCCCCATTTCTCATGCTCTAAAAGGGCCCCCAAAGGACCTAGAAGCACCCAGATTGTAGGGAGGCTTCCCCTGACTTCTCTTCATTTCCTCCATGTTTGGTGAAGAACGTACTGATGAATGGGGCGCCTTTGCTCTCTCTACCCCTGGAGGGTGTGAGACTCTTCAAAATCCAGTGGAAGGAAAGTGGAAGGGGAGAGCTATATGAGCCCACCCCTTCATTCCCTCGGTCTCTTTCTACACATGAATTGTCGGAGGGAGAACACCTTGTCACAGACCCAAGTTTTGTTTTCAGGCCACGTGTGGGAGGCAGGGAAACATTTCAGGCTTGTTGGTCCGGGGGGGGGGTGCTATATAAGGCAAGGAAGGGGAGGGCTTATATAAGACCTCCCCTTCATTGCCTCGGCCTCTTTCCAAGCTTGAATCCCTCCCACCCACCCTCTAACCAGTGTGAGTCTTCACTGGTCCCCTAATGGGGCCAGGTTTTTTTGCCCACATCTCCATATTGGCTGTCTGGGGAGGGTTTTTTCTTTCTTTCCCCTGTCCCATACTGGTTGAGCAGTTTACACTGGGGAGTTGTTCATTAGGGAGCATATAGTCAGTTGTAAGTGCTGTTATTTTGGTCACTTTGGCAACTAGTGTATAGGCCATGATGTTGGTGAGTCCATATATAAACGTATATATAAACGTATAAACGTTAACATCCGGAGGGCCAAAGTTTGGACATGCCTGTCCTAGCCCATCTATCTTTATGGTACTGAGGATCTTGAGATCCAGTATTGTAGGAAGGATGCTCTAGAATGCCTCTCTGGGCCAAGGGCTGCCAATCAATGGGGCTCTGACAACTGGAGGGGGTTATGGATGTTTACCGGCTCCTGAGAGCCATCAGTTAGCCATCAGTTAGACTGGGGAGGGGTATAGGACTTGGCCTGGTGGATGCATCATGGTTGGGGGGGACAGTGGTGACCTCATAGGCCTAGCCATTGCCGCACACTACTTCAGCCCCCTCCTAGTGTTATGTTGAATAAATAAAGTGTGGCCCAAGTTATCCCACTCTCTGTGTCTTGCCTCTTTATTCCAGGGTGGGAGGGCAGTGTATTCGTGACTGCCAAGTTATGACTCCCTAACCAGAGCCTCCAAGAAACTTACCCCATGTTCTTAGAGGCACGACAATTGGAGACAGGTTTCTCCAGTAACTCTCCTCTACAACCCATCCACATGGCAATTGGGTTTCCCTGACCCAGTTGCTAAAGGACACATTCTTAGGTGGCCCCACTTTGTGGGTGTATAACTCAGATGCCTGAAACCCAGTCTTCACCTAAGCGTCATGGGAGAAAACTTCTTTCCAATTGTGGAGTCTCTAGGTACCAGAGGGGGGCACTCTCCCGAGGTGAGGGGGTTTAGGGGGTGCATAACTCAAAATTCCAGAACGAAATTTAACAAAATCTGCAGGGCGTGTAGAGAAAAATAAAAAGCTTTGCTGCAGTTTTGAATCTCTATAATTATAGTGTCCATTGATGCCATTTTATAGATGTTTAAAGTAAAAAACAAATTCATCCAAAAATAAAATTAATAAATTTGTTTTTCTTTTTATTCATTGACCTTGACAAAACACACATCAAATTGAGTCACATTTTTCTTATTTGTCCCCGTCTCTACTCGTTACTATGGGCAAATAGAGATGTCTTCACATGCTCTCTTTTTTGAGTAATGCACCACCACCAAGAGATTTGTTTGTTTTTTTAAAAAAACAGTTCTCAATATTATCCAAAAACAAAATCTCTCCAGTTGCATTTGCTCTTAAAACAGTGATTAACTGAACAGTAGCTATCAATATAAAGAAAGAAAAACATGCTTTAATCATTTACCATTCTATGATGTTTACTAATTTTTAAAAACGCATAAAACTTATTATGTTTGGTTACACATCTGTGTCCTAAATACTTAGCTATTCTTCTCATATTATATTCATAAGCTTTCATTCAGAGGCTGATCTCCAGCAGTGGGTGTGGCCAAAGAGAAAAGTAGGTGGGGTCTCAAAGTCAGCCAAAGGCATGCATGGCCTGTGGGCTGCACCCCCTTTTTTTCTAATGGGAAGATCAGACTCAAATTGCCTCTTCTCCAGAATGGCGCACCTGACTTGTTTGTTCTTTTTTTCTTTGCATTATTTCCATGACACTATTCTCACAGCAATTGAAACTAAACAATGCTCACAGGTTTAAAACACTAGACAGAAGCTAGATTAAAAATAGCAAAACAATAGTTAACACGAAAACCAAGATTTAAAATACGAAAACCAAGATTTAAAATATTTAAAAACATTTCAAAAACAACTTAGAAATCCTCAAATTTTAAAAAAATGCCACATCCACCTGGCCAGCTATTCTCGACAACTGAATGTGGGACCTTTAGCACCCACAGCCATATCCTCTACCCAAATGACATTCAGGCCTGCTACACATTTTAAACCACTTTTGAAAACTTCCTTCATTTTTGGTCAAGACTTCTGTTCATAGCTACCTTGGATGTCTGGATTGGCCATCATGTAAAGCAAACCCCATTGAAGGGTTCTTGCTGTTGTCTCAGACCCACCGGCGAACAGATCGAACACAACGACAAACAAGTTCTCATCATCAAAACTCGACCCTTTCCGTTCCGGCTTTTGTTCATTGGGGAAATGAAAATTGGAAATGTTACTTTATGGCTATATACATTTGTTACATCAAACCACAGTTTTGCCTTTGAAGGAGCACTTCTTCCAAAAACATGCTAAGTGCATTATCTCATTTAGTCATATCTAGACCTCTAGAGGCAACAATATCAAGAAAAGAATTACCCTTCCACAGACATTCGCTGAGCCAGGAGAAAAGTTCAGGACTGCCTTAAAAATACCTTTTGTAATTCATCCAAATATGCATCAATTAAATCTCGGTGCTCTCCAGGAAGAAAAGTTGCCTTATGTTCATCCAGTTCTTTTGTGAAGAAAGCAAAGACCTTCTGGATATTTTTAAGGATATTTTGATGGGGCAGAGGGAGAGATCTCAGCAGTGGGACTTCGTTGTAAACCTATCAAAAATAAACAAAACAAAAAGAGAGGGGGGGGGAGACAAATGAGGAAGCTTAAGTAACACAGGCATAAACCAAAATGTGATTCAACACAGTCCTATTAACAGGAAGTTGGTTATGTAAATTGATCATATATAAACCATGTGTTCTAATGCAGTTCTGTTCAACTTATGTGTCTGGAAGATCCAGGCCCTGAAGTCTACTAAATCATAGGCAGTGGTGTGCAAATAAGTTCCCAAGGCTGAAAGACATTCTGGATTTGAATGGGATTTTATTATTGGAATTATTTCAACCTCGTATACTGCTTTTTGTAGGTTTCACTGGGAGGGACCTTCTGGTCTGACGTGACTGTCAATCAATTCAACAAAACAGAAAGAGAAGAAGCAGTTCCTACATTTCCCCCTGGGGAGTTGCACCTTTAGTTAGGAAGGGCTGTTTCAGAGTTCTGACAGAATCTTGGCAACCAAACTGGCATCAAAGAGCAAAAACTCTGCAGCGTAGAAATATCCTAAGTTTCTTCTGCCAGGGTTGCTGAAAATAATAACAGTAACCTTGGCCTAGTTAGAAGTGAAAAATAAACTGAACAAGAGCTCTTAAGATTCAAAAAATTCTCCTTTTTGCCATTGTACAGAAAACATGGTCTTATAGAATGATGACAAAATGATCTTTGACGCTGGTAATCTTCAAGTTGAGGAGACCGATCAGTCATTAGTCACTATTGGCACATTCTTCCACTGGTAAGAAACACATGCTTGGAAATATTTTTGTTATATATTTGATAATGCTGTTAGCTAGTTACAATGCTCCAGCTGAAGTGGGTGTTGAACAGCTAGAAGCCTCTTGTGCCTGCAGAAGTTCAGATCTGCTTCCAGAAGACTCAAAAAAGTGAGACAGACAAGGAGCAGAGTAAGGGAGGGGCTATGATACTTTGGGTGGGCCGTCCGAACAGCTGGAGGAAGAGAAAATACAGGGAGAGGTGAAGAGACATAAGGGATATGATGTGGGGAATGCGGCTGGAATCGGGGAAAGGAATGAGTCAGGAGTAGAGATGGGCACGACTCAAAAAAAATGGTGTTTCGTTTGTCGTGTGTCGTTTAGGGGGTCCGTTTCGGTTCGTTTTCGTTTTTCGTGAATTTTTGCAAAAAAAATTGTTTTCGTTTCATTACGTAATGAAACGAAAAAACAAAAACGAGAAATTGCTGTTTCGTTAGCATTCATTACAGTTCAATGTATTTGCCGCAACGAAAACGAAACGCACAACAAAATTTCTGGTGTTTCAGTTCGTTTCATTTCATTTTGGAGACAAAATTCGTTTTTCATTTCGTTACGTAACGAAACAAAAAACGAAAACAGAAACAAAAAATTGCTTGTTTCGTGCCCATCTCTAGTCAGGAGTAACCAAGGGAAAGAGCTTAAGGAAAAGAGGGATGAAGCAGAGGGGTTGTGGGCAGATGCTGAGAAGGAGGAGGATGGGGTGGTGATTAAGGATTGGCTAGATCCAACAGGAAAGTGAGTCGCAGCAAATCAAATGGTGATTACCATTGGGGCAGTTGGACGAGGGGACAGTTGGGAGTGGTCAGTGACAGCTACCCCGTCATGGAGTGGGGGCAGCTCCAAGATGGTGAGGGAGAATATCCCTTATCCCACTACGAGGGAACCCCCCCCCCGCCAGGCAAGATACCCATGCTGCAACAGCCTATGCCATGGGACGGGGAGTTATTACAAACCAGCCACCCCTATGCCTCGGGATGGGAGACCCCGCTTTTAGAGAACGTTCAAGTTTGTGCCGGAGGAAAGTCGAAACCAGTTATGTTGGAAATTAGACATGTTACCCTTGATTCTGAAAAGAAAGCAAATCCATTTGAAGTTGATGTTCAAAATGAAAGTTTATTGGAAAATGCCACACCGTCTCCTGATCCGTCAATATCCAGAGCACCGGACCGTGACGACAAAAGTGAACCCACACACAGTACCCCATTGGACTGAGCCCTGCTACAAGTGAACGAGAGTCAGCTCAGCCAGTTCTCAGCTCTCTTGGCTACTTAGGGTTGTGCTTTTACAATATGGAGTTAATTTTACCTGGGCCCAGAATCCTGATGAAAGTTTCACATTTTCATGTAGGCGGTCGAGCACGTTTCGGAGGGTGGCGTCGTCATATTCAAAACGCTTCCCAAACACAATGCTAGAAATTATATTGGTCACTGCACAGTCCATGAAACGGAAGGGGTCAAAAGGAGCCCCTGTAGCATAAAAGAATAGAATATTAGAAACTAATATTTATTGTGCTTCCCCCCCATGCATCATCCTCAAAGTCATGATTTGCAACATAGTAAATTTAGTTTGTTTTGGGATTTTCCCTGATAGCTTCAATGGAGCCTGTTTTGCCTCTGCCCACTCTCAAGCCTTTGTCCCTGTCTTCAGTAGGCCAGAAAAACTGAATACGGTTTCTTCCAGAAGATGCCACTTTGAACACATGAAATTCCACAGTCATATCATCCATGTTAGATCCGAACTAACTGTTGAAAGGAGCATCTGGCATTGCAAATGAGTTAAGGTCATGTGGTGGAGCCATCTATCATTTGGCATGTGCCTTCTGTATGAAGAGCAGATGGGTCCTTTTTGTCTGATCAGCTATCAAGCACTTCCCCTCATCACCTGTGGAGGATCAGGGAAAGTGAAGTACTGTAATTTATTTTACATCTCTCCTTCTGTTGATGCTGCTCTTTCTCCCTTATGAGTAATGAGGAGACTTTTCATTCTATCTCTCTCTCCCCCCCATCCCTGCAAACCTTACTCATGTTTTCCGTAAAGGCTTGGATCAAATATGTCACTTCTGCCAGGATTCTCTCCTCCATGGATTTCTTGCCCAGCCCAAAATTCCGGAGGACCATCAGACAAAACTTGCGCTGTTCCTTCCAGGCCTGGCCATAGGGTGCCAGGGCTATTCCTGCAAAAAAAAGGGGGGGAAATGGAAATGGATCATGCCCTTTCCAGTAACAAATATTTTCACCCTCAACAATTGAGTGCTCTTGTACAAGGGACAAAACCACAGTTGCCCTGTGTAACACACAGCTCTTCATAGGATTAATCCCCTTATTCCTATGCCTTTCCTGCTATCACTTTCCCAGTATTCCAGGAAGGAAGAGTCATAGGATGATAGAATAATTGAGGTGGAAGGGGCCTATGAGTCCATCAAGTCCAAATCAAAGGATATCTGACATAGGATTGTCTAATGCTTTTAATGTATGAGTGCTCAATGCCTCCTGAAGTCATTGGGTGCGTTGTTGTCCTGTTTCTACAATTAGCTTGTTTTTCCTGGTATTCTGTGTAAATATTCCTGTAGCTTGGGCCCATTATTTTATTTATTTATTTATTTATTTATTTATTTATTTATTTATTTATTTATTTATTCAACTTATATGCCGCCCACTACCCAAAGGTCTCTGGGCGGCTTACAATCAGAAAATTAAATCAATTTAAAATAGTTAGAAATAGAATATCAATAAATCATCAAGCAATAATAAAAACCTTACACTAAAATCATTACACTAAAATTGTCATCAGAGGACCCACAGTCTACATTGCATCAATTTAAAAACTTCTGGAACAGGAAGGTTTTTACCTGGTGTCGAAATGTAACCAGTGTTGGCGCCAGGCGGATCTCACTTGGGAGGGCATTCCATAGCTTGGGAGCAGCTGCCAAGAAGGCCCTATGTCTGCAAGCCATCCCTCTCACCTCCTTGAGGGATGGCTCTTTCAAAAGGGCCCCCTGGTTTGTGGGGAAGGAGGCAGTCCTTCAGGTATCTAGGTCCTAAGTTGTTTAGGGCTTTATATGTAAAAACAAGCACTTTGAATTGGGCTCAGGAAGCAACTGGTAACCAATGCAGGTTACGCAGAATCGGTGTGATATGAGCCCTGGCGGCCCCACCACTTACCAGCCGCGACGCACAATTCTGAACCAGTTGCAATCACCGGACCGTCTTCAAAGGCAGCCCCACGTAAAACGCATTGCAGTAATCAATACGAGATGTTAGCAGTGCATGCGTAACTATTAGAGATGGGCACGACTAGGGAAAATGACATTTTCGAGTTGTCGTGTGTTGGAGGCAGCCCGTTTCAGCTCGTTTCCGTTTTTCGCGAAAAATCGCAAAAATTAGTCGGTTCATTTTTTCATTTTTTCGTTGTTGTTAGTACTGGTTTTTTTTGGGGGGGTAGCGGGCTCCTGGAGGCACCTCTGTGGGGTGGGTGCCTCCTCTGGCCCGCTATAAAGGGAAAGCGGGCTCCTGGAGGCACCCGTGGGTGCCTCCTATCCTCACCCACTAGGAAGGGGCAGCAGGCTCCAAGAGACCCCTCAACATGGGGGTCTCCCCTCCTCACCTGCTGCTGCAAAATGGCATTCATAACCATATATGGCTATGCATACCATTTGCAGACAGTGAGACCAGTCCACTGGTACGACCCTCCGTCAGGACTGGGTCGCACCTGCCATGTCTCACAAAGAAGGGAATCGTACTTGCGTGTAGTGCAATGCAAGTAGATCTGGCTTAGGTTTAAGGTGGGTAAGGGTTAGTGCAAGGGCTAGGGTTAGGCTAGTGACGGGTAAGGTTACGGTGGGCTATTGGGTTGCACCTCTGGGTGCCTCTCTGACCCACTAAGAAGACAGTCTGTGACGTATGGGTAAGGAGTCAAGGATTAGGGTTAGGGGGTTAGGTTTTAGGGGGCTTTTTGGCACATCCCAGAAGTCTCCATGGCCAAGTGGCCATGCGATTGGTGGGATGGCTCCAAAAATTTGCATGGTCGTCCCCTCCCACATGGCTGGCCAGGCCACTGGGCCAGCCCATCATTGCCCACTGCGCAGGTGTAAAAAAAATAAAATAAAATAAAATAAATGGAGGACAGAGGAGGAGAGGAGAGACATTTTGTTGCAAGAAAAAACCCACTGCTACTGTGAAAAATCTGGCAGTTTATAAATTTCCGCGTGTTTCTGTTGTGCTTGTGTGTTTTTGGACCACGATTTCAAAAACAATATTGCGTTCGCCGCCCCATTTTGGATCCCCCGCCCGCACCGCATGGCATGGAGTCCGGCTGCCCAGGATGGGGGGGAGGCAGGACCCCCCTCCAGAAACCACCCCTCCGGTAGGTGCCCTGCGCCCTTAGTCAAGCAGGCATTTTTCCGCCTGCTTTTTGGCCCGGGAA
>JAHTLZ010001883.1:15532-36448 GCA_023846285.1 Phrynocephalus versicolor
CTCCTAATTGCCTGGCTCAGTGTGTTTATTTTTGAGATCTGATCAACTCAAACAGTATAATAGCATGGCAGCAGTCAGGAGTAAGCATTGGTAGCACCAGTGGCCAAAAGTAGAATTGATGCTAGTCAAACTGGAGTGTTTGTGTGTGCATCTTCCAGTGGCATTAACAGAACACTTTGAACCCAATAATGGTTAAAAAGTGCACACAATGCAATATGTAAATTAGAGATTTGCATGAACCGGAAAAATGGCAGTCCGTTTTGGTTCGGTTTGTTTTAAGGTTCAGTTTGTTTTGTTTCATTTTTAATGATTTTTTTTTAAAAAATATTCATTTTGTTGGTTTGTTTTGATTTGTTATTAGTTTTTTCTTCTTCTCAAGTGCCGACAGTGGGGCCCCTGGGGCCCAGTCAGTGCTTCTTTTCTTTATTTTTTCTTTATTTTAGAGCACCGACCCAGATACCCCTGGGGCCGGGTCGGCCAGTGCCTCATTTTTTTTTCAAATGCTGACCGTGCGGCCCCTGGGACTGGGTCGGCGCTGGTTTTATTTTTTATTTTTTATTTATTTTAGTGCACCAACCTGGCCACCACTGGGGCCGGGTTGGTGCTCCTTTTTGAAATTTAATTTAATTTAATTTTTTTTGTTTTTCAAGCGTCGACTGCGCAGCCCCAGGAGTCAGGTCGGCACTGGTTTTATGTTTTTTATTTATTGTTATTATTTCATTTTAGAGGGCCGAGGCATGTATGTATGTATGTATGTATGTATGTATGTATGTATGTATGTATGTATGTATGTATGTATGTATGTATGTATGTATGTATGTATGTATAAATAAATAAATAAATAAATAAATAAATAAATAAATAAATAAATAAATAAATAAATAAATAAATAAATAATGTGGTGCTGGAAGCAAACCATAAAGATATGAAAGACAACAACAAAAGCAGAGCAGTGGCTCAGACAAGTCAAGTGTGACTCTCACATAAGCAAAAATGATAAACCAAGCCTGTCCCGCCACGCATCTGTAATGGAAATACAGAGGTGACCAGAATAGACTGTACTGCTGGAGAAAGTAGGGTGGAGCAGTAGAAAAAGAGAAAGCTCTAACACGAGATGGATTTAAAAAAAAAAAAAGAAAGCCACGGCTATTAGTTTGCAAGATCTGAGCAGAGCTGTTAATGATGGGATATTCCGGAAGTCTGCAACTCATATAGCCTCCAGTTACTGTATCAGAAGTGGTGGCACCTAGCATCTTGGGAGATTACTTCTTAATTACCAAGCAATGGTACAAGAGAAATGGAATAGGCACCCAAGCTCTGCTAACACTGTCAAAGAACATCCTCAGCCACAAAGCAAAAAACACTAATTTTGCAGCTGGAATGAATGAGCTTCTGAATATTTATTCTCAACTTTAAAAAACATATTTAAATCTACTTTTAGACCCCAAATACTTTTTAAATGTCTTGTTTGGCCAGAAAGGAGTTTAAACGTTTCCTCCTGATAGGGTCAAATGTTCAGACGTCCAGTTGATGGCTCTCAAGCTTGTCACTGGGCCTAACCATTCTCTTTAAACATAAGCAAGTTTGATCCATCTGATCTCTTTTTAAACGTGCAGACACAGAAATTCTCCAGTTTGTGCATGAGGGAGAAGGTAAAATAGTTTTACTTTTCAAAACATCATACCTCAAAAGCCGTTCGCCTAAAAAACACTCCCAAATTTGGCACAGCGCAATGGCAGACTGTCTTCTACCTCTGTGCCACATTTGGTGCTGATCTGGGGACCAGTTGCAATGTTAAAGCTCAATGATTCCCACCCAGCCTCAAGCAACAGTGATCAGTCAGTTCACGCAATAGAACAGCTAACGACACCTAACAACTACACAGAAGGATCGTTGCTACCCCTGATTGCATTGAAACTTCTTAATCCCTACATCACAATACAATGGCTAACATCTATTCTCCCCACAACTTAATCCCTACATCACAATACAATGGCTAACACCTATTCTCCCCACAACTTAAAAAAACCCAGCCTCACTCACTCTGTACCCAAGAGCACAGAGAGAACTCCTTGTTCCCTGAGCTCCTTGCCCTCTGAAGGTGCCAGCCACAGAGTCCGGCGAAATGTCAGGAAGAAAAACTTTCAGTACACAGCTAAAGAGCCGGAAAAACTCACAACAACTATCAGATCCTGGCCGTGAAAGCATTCGAGAATACATTATAACTTTTTGTTTGGCGCTCCCCTTCCCGTTTTTTATTTGCCTTCTGGAATGTTGAATTGTGCTGTTGCACAATGTCTATTCCTGCACTGCTTTTGGAGACTTGAGCTCTAACACATGTCCCACCAGGACATTATTATTTTTGTCACATTATATTTGTCAATACACGTGACACAGAGGGAGATCAGATCACATTGTATGACACATTAATGCAGAACACCATAAAATTCCAAAAGGTTCACAAACTTTTCCTTGCAACTGTACAACACTGGAGAAAATGAGCATATAACATTTGTCTAGGTACATGAAAGACAGTATTCAAGGTTAAGAGCAAGCATGAAGAGACAATATAAAAGCAAGAAGGAAAAAGAAAAGAAAAAGGGCACTCTTAAGAGAAGGAAAATTAAAATGGAAAAACATTAAGTAGTGCTGCAAACTCAGTTCAAGAAGTAATGCAAGAGAAGAATCCATCTGAGAATCATAGAGCCTTTTCACACGACCCCTAAGATCTGCTGGCCACTTAAATTCCGACCAGCGATCTTAGGGGTTCGTTGCTCTTGCTGTGTTCCCACCCCTCAGCACTTCCTTGCTCCTGTCTGCGTGAGGAGTGGGAGAAAAAAAGAGGAAAAATGCATCTCATCTCGGAAGCCACCAGGCTTCCTGATTCCTTTTCTTCCTGATTCCGCCCAGCTTCCTGGTTCCTTCTCTTAAAGGGGCGGCAGGCAGAAAAAACAACAAACAGACGCGAGGAGAGCCGACACTCACTCCCTTAAAACCGCATCAGGGATTGTCACCACGGGAGAGCAGGTACATGAAAAGTGCACTGGGTCACGCTTAGGTGGGCGGGGTCGCACTTAATTTTCTGCAAACTCTGGAGCTGGTGGAGAAACATTTTTAAGCTCGGGAGCTTGCAGCCATTTGCGGCGGAGTTTAGCGGTCATGTATAAACACCCATAGGCCGTTACTTCACGAACCGCTCGCTTCGCGGCAACCCCTCCTTTCTGTGCGAATCGATCGTTTTAGGCGGTTATTTCACGTCCCATCTCGTGGCGCGGTTCGGTAGCATTCGGTTTGACTCCGGTTTTCATCACGTGATTTGAATCCGGTGCCGCACCTGTTTCCGAGTACTCACGGGCCGCATGGTTGAATTCGATTTGTGCCCTTTCTCACTTCCTCTATTCGCATCGAAATGGCGGCAGGGAAACATTTACCATGAGGTTTGCGCCGAAACGCCTGAAAGAAAAATTCGGATAACCAGATAATCGATTATCTGGTTCACCGATGCACCAGAGAAGCAGTTAGGAATCGCAAAGTGGGAAAAATGAATCTGCGATCCGAATTCGTTGAAATCAGACGTCCCCTCAACGCGAATTGAGAAGTGGATTGAGGAGATTCCAGCCGTTTGAGAGGGGAATCACTAACCCCGCTCATGGCGCGCTTCAGGGGGCGTGGTCGGAGCCGCTTCGAATTCAACTCACAGGTACGTGAGGTTTCGACGACCGTAACTAGTCTCCAGCGGGGCCACAGAGAGGTAGGAGAGGGACGTGAGATAACCGCCTTAGTCCGCACGCCCCTCCTTTTTGGCTGCGATGCCACCCCGACCACGCCCCCTTTACCGTGCTCCAACCGGGGCGAATGGTGCCCCTGCCAGTTGCCGGGAATCTTTTCGCTTCGCATCTCGCTTCGCTCCCAACGTCACGTGTGGACTCAGTTTTTTTTTTTTTTTTAAATATCCAAACTCTGCAAACGACCCTTTCGGCTTCCAAACTGAAGATGCTCGGCGCGGCGAGAAGCAGCAACTGCGCACGCGCGCGCGCTCCGGCTCGGCAACGCGCCCTCAAGCCCGATCACCTCCGTCCCCTCGTGGGACGCCCAGGGAGTTCCGCTGCCAGGCGATCCGGTCGGGTCTGCATCCCGCTTCGTTCCAGCCCCACGGCTCAAGAGGGAGGACTTGAAAATCATACCGCACACCCTCCGGGAGCGAGAAGGGAATGGGGAGGGAGGAAAGACGCGTCCAAAGGGGAGAGGTTGGGCAGGAGTCCCTTACCCCGCTGGCTTTCAAGTCTCCCCACGTAACGGGGGGGTGGGGTTTCAAGCCCGCTTCTCTCCACCACCAGATTAGACACGTAACCAGCTCTGTCGGAAATGACAGCCAAGTATTGATGCATCGATACGCCGAGTTTTTTTTTTAAAAGGGATGGGTACAAGCGAACGTCGTAAAGCGGCGTCCTAATGCGAATGGAGCACGTGAGGTAGTGATCGATTCGGTGGTAAAAATGCAGCGCGTGAGGACAGATAAACAGGGGTGGGATCGAAGGGAGAACACGTGACCGCCACCGAATTCACAACGAAGGCAAGGTCGGCTCGAAGCGAGGCACCTCGTGAAGTAACGGCCATAGTCATTCACTCAAGGAACACCTGCCTTCTATTCGGATGATTAAAACTGCCTTTTTATTTAAAAAGAAATCCAGCCTACAAAGGGATGACTACTGTCTCCTTTGGTGTACTTTCAGGAATCCTTGCGGCACGTGGTCCTTCTCGCCTTGATTTCCCCTTATAGCCTCTCCTTCCGCCAACTGGTCTCTCTTGGTTAGACTCAAGGAAAGATTTGCTGGCCCTCTCAGTTCTTTCTCCCCTTTTTGTAGGAGAAAAGGACCAGCCCCACAAGCCAGGGATCTCTCGGAGGGGCCATCTTGGGCAGAACTGCTTCCCCAACAGATAGCATGATAACTGAAATCTCCCTTTGCAATCCATGTCATGTCTCTCGGAAATCCCGCTGCAATGTGTTTTTCCAAAGGTCCATCTGCACCCTCACCTTGATTGGGAGATTGGGCCAAGACTCTTGACTGCCATGTTCCTTTTCATTCCCACCCCAAAGACACGGATCCAGAGGCTCTCAATGGAACAGCCTGTCTCCCCCTTCTGCCTTCCTAATATGCACTTTTCACAAACACTTCAACTCCTCCCCCCTTCTCTTCTTTTTCAACCATTAATATCCATCAGTTTCTCTATTCCAGTTGCACCAAGGCTGCCCCCTGCAAAATTTATCTTTTGGGGAGGGTGCTGTGGAAGAGAAGCTCCAGCAGGGAAGGGGATTTTGCAAAGGCTTCCTGGGAGATCATCCAGGCCACCCTTTTCACCGGGCGGTGGGGAGTCTTTGAAAAGGAGACTTCCGGGGCCAATCCAGATAAGCCTTAGGCTCCCTCAGCACCAATGAGGAAGACCTGGGGGAAAAAGAGGGAGGAACTGGGTCCCCTCCAGAAGAGGCCGTTCGTTCATCAGGAATTCTTGGGACATGTGGACCATCCCCAACGAGCTGCTCCCTGTTCTCAGAATAAACCAACAATCAGATTATTGGATAAAATATTTTATTTCTCTTAGTTGTCTCTTCTGAAGATCCCTCTTTAAAACAGAGAAAACACAGACGCTCAGCTCTCATTCATGTCAATCCTTGCAGTTGGGTTGTCCTGACTGGATCTCAAAGGATCCAGAAGCTCCAGGGAAGCATGGAGGCTCATTGGAAAGAGTCCAGAAGGAAGCTGTTTGGTCTTTATTAGGACCATTGGCACTCTCTCTTTTTTTTAAAAAAAATATTATTCCTAATCCAAGCAGGATGGGAAGGGTCCCTGCAGAACACCCAGACAATGGTTGCCTAGCTGCCAACAACTGCAAACCCACCAGAGTTCCAAGGACCTTAATTTTCCGTTGAGGTGAAGGTTTCACCAGCCTCAGGTGAACGGCAGGATGCTGCTATTGGTCCTGTTCATTCTCCTGGCTTTGCTTGGGACCCTCTGGGTGTTCCTGAAGCAAGAACACGTTCAAAGGGTCAGGAATGAAACCAGAAATCACTGGGCAAGATCAGGATTCCCTGTGATCCTTTGGTTCATCTTTTTTCTCTTTTGTATTGGATGGTCTCTCACTTGGTTCAAGGTGCAAAGTCCAAGAAGGCACTGCAGATGGATAGGGTTAAAGCCCCATCTCAAGCGATCCTCTTTTCTTCCACAACCTCTCCTCATCCAGAATGACAGTGAGCCCATCTCAGCCCCTGGCACTGGCTTTCAAAGAAGTCTCCTGGGCCAGCGGTTCAACTGCAGGGCTGCAGCCCAATCTCTGCTCCTGACCTGGGTTCAATCCCAGGGAGCCTGTTCCAGGTTCATTTTTCTGTTTCCAAGGTCAATGAACTGAGTAAATCCAGATTGCTGAGTGAGGGGGCAGATACAAAGCTTGCAGAATTTACCTGTAAACCACTCTGAGAGGTGCCACAAGTGGCCAGAGTAGCCAATTCCAAAAATGGCTGGAGGCAATTGGAAACAGGAATGTCCTCCCACCTCCCACAAAAGTTGTGGAAGGTTTTCTGCCTTTTAAATTAAAATCAACCTAACAACTAAACAGGAAAGGATTCCCTTCTGCTGGGATGAATTATTCATTTTTCCCACCCTTTCCATTGTCCCATTCTTCTTCTGAAAGGTTTCTGATTCTTGAGAAGGTATATAAACCTTCCCGTTCATTAATGCCAAATCAATGGATTGTCCACAAAGACCTCTATGAATATTTCTATTTCTCTAAATGTTTTTGAAAGCCTCAGTCCTCCACCTTGGGCAGCACGGGTTTTGACTTCCCTCAGCAGAGGAGGCTAAGCACAGGGTGCCAGGACTTGAAGGCTCTATGTGGGGATCCTTCAGAGGGTCAGAGAAGGGTCCCTGGAAAGTCCTCTTTGGGGAGTTCCTGGTGGGAACCCCATGTAGGGCCCTGAACCCTTGCTGGCTTCTCTTCTACTTCTGACCCCTTTCCCTTCCCCACAGGATCAGCCACTTGGCCTCTGCAAACACCACTCCAAACATCCTCCGGCTTTTGGCCGCAACAAAATCAGCACCCCTACATCCTCGGGCCTCGGGAAGCCGAACGATCCATTTCCTGGCAGGGAAGGAGCAGGAGCACCCAGGAGGCTGCTCTCCAAGAAAGATCTAGAAAAGCCTGCTCCTTCTTAAGCCACCCAGAAGGCCATCTGGGTGTCAGTAATGCCTTCAAGAATCACCGGTTATTGGTGGCCCTCCCAGCCTGAACCCAGTCCTCGTTGGTCCTTCCAACCTGAACCCATGTGACCAGTGGAAAGACCCAGGGCCACTGCATTTCCTTCAGATCTCTCCCACCTAACCCTGTGCGATCGTCTCTTGAGGCTTTGGCACTGCTGTCCATGCACAGAGGGAGGCTGGCTGAAGCGGGGAGACTTCAAACAAATCGACAGCTCCTAATCCTCTGATTGTCACACATGCTGGACCAACTGCAGAAGAGGCAAGAATCCTACTGGAGAATCCCAGAGTCACCCATTCCAAAGAAGACTCACCAGGTGCACATGGAGAGCCCTGAACAACAAATACAGTAATACCTCGGATAAAGAATGCCTCGGATAACAATTTTTTCAGATAACAAATAGAAATTTCCAGGCATAGGGCTGCCTTGGATAGCAAATGTTCCCTATGGGCTGTCTCGGATAACAAATGTTTCATAATGCCTTGCAAAAAATGTGTACCCTGCATGCATTGCAGGATGCATAGTTTGTGGAAGGGTGGAAGGACTTAGAGCATTTTTCCCAAGGTGTTTTGGAGCCATTCTGGACATGTTTTGCTGAGGGATTTGGACCTTTCGTACTTGGTAAGATAGGGAGCTACATTTTATTAATTTTTGCACTGCTTTTCTTTGCATTTTGGCTGGAAGAGGCTGAGGTAGTATTGCTAGTTTCATTTCTCCATGTTTGCAGTCTTTTTTCTTTGCTCTGCAAGCAAAAACGGCTGGATTTTTCTTCCTGCTTATGTTTGTTTGTTTGCATTTTTCCCATGGTACTTTGGGTGGGAACAGGCTGGGGTAGTCTTGCTGGTTTCTCTTGTCCATGTTTGCATTGCACTGCAGGGGGGATGTTCTGAAGGGTGTTCCAGCACTGCAAGACTTTAAAGTGCATTTTATAAAGAGGTCTGGACCCCCTCCCCCAACTTTTTTTTTGGACCTTTGGAACAGATTAATTGGTTTCCCATTCATTTCAATGGGAAACCACGTTTCGGATAACACATTTTTCAGATAACAAACTGCCTCTGAGAACCAATTAAATTCGTTATCAGAGGTACCACTGTACCATGATCCACGGCAACACATGTGAAGCTGTGGCTTCCAAACAACAAGCTCAGAGTGCCATGTCACAATGTGCCATGTCATAACGAGCATGGAGGCACTGTAGGAAGCCAAGATCACAATATTGCAGACAACAGGCCCAGCTTTGAAAGTGAAGGTCGACAGCAAACACCAGATCAGGAGCCACAGCATCATGGCCACAAAGGCACTACAAGGAACCCTGAGCTCAGATTTCCAGAAAAGAGTCATCTCAAACAAAGTCAGGAGCCACCACATGATTGCCTCAGAGGCAGTTCAAGGAGCCCTGAACACTGTATTGTGGAGAAAAGTCACTGGACACTGAGTCAGGAGCCGCAACACGATGGCAACAGGGGAGGTGGCACAAGGAGCAATAAGCCTCCCTATGATGGACACAGTGGCCAAATTAGAATCCCAGAGTCCCACATTCCACATTAGAAACACTGGGCAGAAAGTGAGGGACCTCACCACAACAAGCATAGAGGCAGAACAAGTAGCCCAGAGCTCTGTAGCCCATAGAAGAGACCCAGGTTATCAAGTGCTGAGCCACACCATGATGGCCACGGGGGCATAAGAAAGATGCCAGATCCCTCTCTGCTTCAGAAGTGGCCCCGGGTCCAGAGTCCGTGCCCTCTCTCAAAAAGCCTAGGGCAGCTTATACTGAGATTACCTGTCCTTCAAAGCAAGAGGCCCCGGGTTCCAAGCCCTTGTCAGAGCCAACTGGTAGCAACCCTCATGGTGCTTTCAAGGCGAGTGACAAATTTGAGAAAGGTTATGCCCATTCCAATCCGGCCGCCCAGGGGGGTTCCATGCCTGAGGAACCTTATCACTGTCATCGACATGGCAAATAAAAAAATAAATAAATGGAACCAGGTCTCCTGAATCCTAGTGGCCATGCTGTGCTCTCCGGCATGTTGGTTATATGGGGGGGGGGGGAGTGAACCCCAAATCGTCTCAGTGGGGGGGGGGACCTGGGATGCTTTGTAGCCATGGAAGAATGGGGTTAAATTGGGCAGGGGGGTGGATAGGTGTTGAGGAGACAAGATGGAGTCAAATCCAATGGAAAAACTTGGAACAGGGACTCTCATCCCACAACCCAAGGTGCGCCAGGTTCCATCTGTGTACCATGAAGTGCACGTGTCAACTGGGGGAGGGTGATACCTTGGTGCTTCCTCTAGGGATCCAAGGCGGCATGAGAGAAATCACAGCCATTGCCAGTTGTTGGCTTTGAGGAGGGTTGGGGGGGCAACCCCCAAGTTCCAGGAGCCTGTCCTGCCCACCCCTGAGTCTCAGGGCGCCTTGTCTGCTTTCACAATGCTCACTTAAAAAGGATTTCTCACATACACATTTTTTTAAAGGAAGTGAAGAAGCCCCAAGATAATTCTTAGGTTGTTTAGTTATTTGTTTTAATTTTGAGAACATATGTAATGTAATGCAAAGCTAGGCTATGAATATTTATAAAGTGGTATCTGTTTACCCAATCAATATTGGTTGGAATGCCAAGGGAATCAGGGGGAATAAGGTCTGGCTAGGGTCTGGTTAGGGTCTGTTAGGGACTGGTTAGGGAATTGTTTAAGTAACAGCTGAAGAAGAAAATAAGTAAATAATTGTTTTTATTTTTAAAATTAAAGAAAAGTACAAGCCTCAAGGGAATAGTATGCATTAGTATTTATGTTTATTTCTGTAACTTAAATAAACTCCATTGTTTACAGTGGTTACAGAAGCAAATAAGTAAGCATTTTTTGAGCGAAGTTTCTAAATCCAGCCCCTGGTGGTGGTTATTGAAACTTTGCTGAAACTGCTGCTCAAGGGGCGTGGTCGGCTGGGACCGGAATTTACTTCTCTTCACGGTTAGGACGTGATCTTTTTATGCGCAGTTAGCAGAAGGGAAACTACGGAGAAAAAGCAGGTACTGTATGACTGCAGCCTAAGATCTGTTGTAGAGGTTCAGAAAGACTCCCTTGTCAACATTGGCCACTAGAGGGAGCCGGTGACCATGCTATGTAAGGCACATTCACTATTAAAATGGCATTTGCTATTCATTACTTGATTCATTTTTGCTGACGCTGTTTCAGGGACACCTTAAAAGGAGATGGAGTTAGAGTGAGACTAAAGTGGGGTGTGCAATCTGGTTCACTTGACTCGTCCGGCCAGGAGACCTGGAAGTTCCTCAGGATGCTGGTGAAGAAAAGGAACAACTCCATCCGGGCCAAGTTTTCTCCCAAGCAAACCCTTGGGCCTGAAAAAGGAAAAGAGAAAGAGGTTGTGAGTTTCAAGACAAGGCTTGCCATTGCTAGCTACACACTGGCTGCAGCAGAAAGCGACGAGATGGCATTTCATGCTATTCTCTTTTTCTGAAAGCCCCCTCCCCCCGGGGGGGCTGCTGTGCTGTTATAGCCAGGTAACAACTGTTCTGTTATGCTATGAGGAAGCTAGGAAGCCATGCCATTCTGCTAAGTCCTCTTGAGTCTAAGAAACTGATCAATAAACTAAGCTGAGTAACAGAATGGGTGTTTGGGTTTGCTTTTTCCCACTTCCCTCCTCATTGCTTCATCCTTTCATGCCATGTCTTTTCAGCTAAATGCTTTATGATAGGAACTGTTTTCTTGTCTCTTGGCCCTGTGTAAGCATCTCTATGGGAAGAATGTTAACATAAGGATCAGGAAAAAATAATCAGTTAACAGATTTCCTAGTCTTTCCAGAGATTGATGTGTGACCTCCTAGAAATTATATCTGTAGTAATATACTACATCCATTTTTCAGCCATTTCCTTGATGAAATGATAAGAGGGAGGGAACGAGAGAGAGAGAGAGAGAGAGAGAGAGAGAGAGAGAGAGAGAGCATTTACCTGCTGAAAAAGCTAAAAAGGCTTCCGGCTTCACAAGCTCTCCCTTTTCATTCAGAAAGTTTGAAGGGTCAAACTTATTTGGGGACTTCCAGTGAGATCCATCATGTTGGATAGAATGAATATTGATTACCATTGTAGTTCCCTGCAAAACCCAAGGGAATTGTATTACACGGAAATATATGAAAATCATTGGCCAGATTCCTGAAGTCACACTCCTTGGCATTATTCCTTTGGTGAAACTTTGTGTCCAGTTGTCACAAGTTAAGAAGTTAGTGTAGGTATCTGCTGTTGCAGATACATATTGTAGGGCACACCAACACTGACTTACAGGAATTATTATGGGCAGAACTATGCAACAGGATCCTGTCATTTCTAATGCCTCTTTCTTAAAAGTGACAGATGGGAGCACAGCCAAAACATTGATGCACTGATTTATAAGGCTTGGTGTTACCTCTGCTTGGCTTTATGTTTCATGCTCAAACACTTATGGTCTTACCCTAGGAATTACATATCCAGAAAGCAGCATGTCTTTGATGGGGGCGTGTCCTACCCCCAGAGGCACCACACTTGAAAAACGCAGGATTTCATGAATGACGGCATTGGTGTAAGGCAACCTGTCCCGATCTTCATATTTCAAGCTTGCGTTGTTCCCAAGAACAGAATCTATTTCCTGCTGGCATTTCTCTAAGAAGCAAAATCTCTGTTATTAATTTATGTCAGTCATTAATTGATCTTTCTCTTGTTCACCAAAGTGTGTGGCGGAACCAGGGTCAAAGCCTCAGGGCTTTCCAGTTTGGAGGGGCTATGGTATCATTTTACACCCGCTGCCTTCCCTACAGCTGCAACTGTCATGATGATTGGGAGAGGAATAGATTGTGGGAATCTTCCCTTGGTGTGACAAGAGGTATTTGAGGGTGACTTGTCTTGTCAACAAAGAGCTATTGGCCTTACAAAACACTGCCTGCAATTTGGGACTTTCCAAGGGAAGGTTGATTATGGCAGTTCTCACTGTATTGAAATTTACAACACCACCACCTCTTTCTGCTTTGTTTTCTCAACAGTCCTTTTCAAATCTCCACAGTCCCATTTAATCTCTTATCTTCCCGACAACTCCTTCCTCATTATGTCAACTGGCCTCAATCCACATGCAAGCACACACTCCGCCTATCATTCCGCCTATCATTCCATACTTCTTAGCCACTGTACATCCCACCTTTGATTTATTTATTATTTCGTTATTTGCATTATTTCCATGGATGCTTTCTGTCCATCAGAAATTCAAGGCAGCTCACAGCAATTAAAATTAAACAATGTTCACAGTCATTGTACAAAAAACTATGTTAAAAACAGTCAAACATTAGTCATTATGAAAATCAAGATTAAAATTTCTACAAAACATTTTAAAAACCATTTGGAAATCCTTATATGTAATAAAGGCCACATCCACCTGACCAGCCATTCTTGACAATTGAAATTGACACCATTGGCACCCACAGCCATATTCTCTACCTAGCTGATATTCGGGCCTGCTTTGCATTTTAGACCACTTATGAAAACTTCCATCATTTTTGGTCAGGGCTGCTGTTATTGCCTACCTTGGACCTCTGGATTGGTCATCATGTACAGCAGACCCCATTGCAAGGTCCTCGATGTCGTCTCGGACCCAGCAAGGAACAGATCAAACACGACGATGAACAAGTTCTCGTCATCAAAACTTGGCCCTTTCTGTTCTGGCTTTTGTTCATTGGGGAAAGGAAAATTGGAAATGTTACTTTACGGCCATATACATTTGCTACATCAAACCATGGTTTTGGCCTGGAAGGAGGACCTTTTCCAAAAACATGGTAAGTGCGTGTCCAGGACCAGGCCCTTGCTGCTCTTCTGCTTTAGCTGCCCCACCTCCCTCCTCAACACCATGGCCTTGAAAAGCGGAGCTTGCTCAGGGACTTATCAGAGCAGTGTTCCTGCCTTGGACCACCGTCCATCATCTGAGCAGTATCATTCCTGTCCTTTTAAAATATTATTGCAGATTCCAAATTTGTGGTCTGGGCCCTTTGCTTTGGTGGATGGTGGTGGGGGTTGTAGTTATAATCATTATAATTAGGAGGTGAGCATTTTGGTATTTAAAGCCGTTAGGGACCAAAATCTCTGGGAGGGTTACAGTTACTGGGTGCTTTTTGTTTGCTTTTCTATTTGTCCTCCTCCTCCTCCACCACCACCCCTTGGAGCCTACCTTATGGAGGTCTATCAGGAAGGAAGGATTTCAGTAGTTACGGATAGGGGAAACATAACACTTCCAGACAGGTGGCATGCCAGTTTTAGGGAAGGAGAGACAGATGCGTAATACCTATCCCACATTCCAGCCATCTACCTGACTGCCAGATATGAGGTGGTCAGCTCCTCCAAAATGTTTCCTCTGCTCTGTCTCTGATGTTGCTAAATGCCAGGTCAGTGGGAAATAAATGTCATCTGCTCACGAGAGTCTAATGCCCACTTGACCTGCATTACAGAAACCTGGATGCAGGTGGAGAGGGGAGCTTCCCTCATCCTCTCTTGTACTCCAGGTGATTCCGTTGCACATCAGGGCAGAGCAGAAAGAGTGGTTTTAAGGACCTCAGAGCGCCATCTCCCAGTGAAAGCTGCCCATAATACCCAATCTTCCTAGGCTAAGCGTTTGATGCAATTAACACCATGACCGACACGAAAGGGGGAACAAACAAACAAAATAGGGCCTGGACTACCATTGCCCCTCACCTGTGGAATAATCTTCCACCTGACATCTGCCTGGCCCCCTCTTTGGCTGTTTTTTTAAAAACCTATTGAAGCCCCCCCCCCCCTGTTAAAGCAGGCATTTGCTCAAACTTAACATAAATTTATTGTCCACCCACTAAAACACACTTTTAGCCAGTTTGCCTGCCAATAATATATTAGTTTTATGGAATATATATGTTGTTTTATGTTGTTTATTTTTATTTTTATTTACTGCATTTTAATGCAGATTTTACATTATTGTATGAGTTATATGTTTATTTGTTTGG
Organism: Phrynocephalus versicolor; assembly: GCA_023846285.1. Classification (NCBI taxonomy): domain Eukaryota; kingdom Metazoa; phylum Chordata; class Lepidosauria; order Squamata; family Agamidae; genus Phrynocephalus; species Phrynocephalus versicolor. The sequence goes on from JAHTLZ010001883.1 coordinate 29,780, forward strand.
TTTTCTTTTTGCATTCTATTGTATTGCATTGATTGTTGTTAACCGCCCAGAGTGGCCTTGCTAACAGATGGGCAGTATAAAAATCCATTTTGAAAAAAAAAGGAAGGGGAGGGGCATTGCCATTGTGGCCAACAATGACATCTGGGCTGAGCAGGTCCCCTGCATTGTCAGTGGGAGGTGTAGAGTGTCTCCATGTACATCTGGTTACTAGGGACAGTGTTGGGCTGGGGCTGGTTTACCAGTATCCACATGACCCAGCATTAGCCTGCCCAAAGCTATTGGACGTTGTCTTGGCTACACTGCCGAAAATGCGAAGAATGATGTTTCTTGGCGATTTCAACATCCATGCTGAGGTGGAGTTGTCTGGTCCAGTGGCAGAGTTCATGGACACCATGGCATCCATGAACCTGTTCCAGTGGGTTAAGAGCCCCACAAACATAGCTGGACACACTCTTGACCTCATTTTCATGACAAGTCAGGGGAGTGATATGGTAGTGGGCAATCTATCCTTTAGCCCACTGTCATGGACAGATCACATTCTGCTGCAGTGCAAGGTCACTCTGGCTCCACCCCCTTCTGGGGAGATGGGACTGATTAGGATGGTCTGCACTCGCAGGCTTAAGGATCCAATTGCTTTCCAGACAACCTGGGGTGGTGGTGGTTACTGGATGAATTGACGGGCACTCCTGTCTCTGTTCTGGTCATAGAATCATAGAGTTGGAAGGTACCTCAAGGGCCATCTAGTCCAACTGCCTGCCATGCAGGAACCCCATCACAATATTTTCGACAGATGGCCATCCAGCCTCTGCTTAAAAACCTCCAAAGAAAGAGACTCCACCACCCTCCTTTGTGGCAGCATATTCCACCGCCAAACAGCTCTAACTGTCAGGAAGTTCTTCCTAAGGTTCCAATGGAATCTCTTTTCCTGTAATTTGAAAGTGACCAGGGAAATAGATCACTACCAAGTGCCCTCTCCAGCTTTGACCCTGACCCTCACCTTGGTTTTCCAACGGGCTTCGGAACTGAAAGGCCAAGGGGGAGATGGCAAGAGAGCAGGTGGAAGAGAGCTCCCTTGGCTGGAAATCTGACTGCTGTGAAACCATGCTCTGCTAAATATGCCAAATGGTTAAAATCTGTAAGGAGGGCATACTGCCTTGGATGTACGCTGATGCCATCAGTGGCTGCTGTTAGGACTTTGGAGGATTGCCTGCGGGCGGTACGGGAATGGACCAAGTGCAACAAGCTGAGACTGAATCCCAACAAGACGGATGTCTTGCTGGTGGGGCCTTCCCATCCTGGGGGGGGGGGATGCATCTCAGCTCTCTCTGGGGGTGTACCTCTACCTCTTAAAGATTGGGTTCAGAGTCTCGGAGTCCTTCTTGTCCCAGCACTCACCCTGAAACAACAGGTAGATGCTGTGGTCAAGTGGATTTTCCAGCTCTGACACAATTTGGATGGGGAGTCCCTCTAAAGGCTTTGACCTATGCACTGGGAGTCTCCAAATTAGATTAGTGCAATGCACTCTATGTGGGGCTGCCTTTGGACTTGATGCAGAGGTTACAGAGGACACAAAATGCGGTGGCCAGGTTGGTTACAGGTATGAAAAACACTTCCAGCATATCATCCCATCCCTGGTCAGGCTGCACTGGCTCCCGGTGGTGTTTCGTGTCAGGTTCAAGGTGTTGACTTTAACATATAAAGCTCTACATGACCCTGGACCTCAGTATCTGGTGGAGTGTATCTCTCTGAGCAATCCATCCCGGTCTACATGGTCCTCCCAGTCTTTTATGCTGCAGGTGGCCACCACGAGACAGGTCAAAAAGGCAGGAGCAAGACGCCGTGCCTTTTCGGTGCTGGTCCCTGAAATGTGGAACCACCTGCCTTTTCAGAAGGCCCAGAAGACCTATTTATTTACAGAGGTCTTCCCCAGCTAGTGATGTTTGTTACAGTTTTGTTCTTCTCCCCCCCCCCATTCCACCATCCATCTGAGAGGGGGCACATCTTTTATTAAGGCTTTTTACTTACAACCCCCCTCCCAAATTGGGCAGGATGAGGTGTTTGTCATCTAACAGATTCTGTTAATCTGTCTTAAATGTGGTTTATAAAATCTTTTGATTGGATGTTAACTGTATTAACTGTATTTTAATTGGATTTTATTTATAGTTTCATTTTTTTAGCATTTGTATTTTATGACTATTTTGTAAACCACCCCAGGTAGTGCAGATTGAACTAAGGGGGCTGTATAGAAATATGAATGAATGAATGAATGAATGACCTCTAGATGTAAAATGATCAAGAAACTATATATATATATATATATATATATATATATATATATATATATATATCACACACACACACACACACAAAGCGGTACACAGATATTCATTAAGCTGGGGGAAAAGTTCACGACTGACAGTGAAGGTATCGCCTGTAACCTATTTTTGCAATTGGGTTTGGTGACGGCCACACGGCTCAACTCCTTTTTTCCTTGATTGAAATACCTTTTGTAATTCATCCAAATATGCATCAATTAAATCTCGGTGTTCTCCGGGAACAAATGTTGCCTTATGTTCATCTAGCTCTTTCGTGAAGAAAGCAAAGATCTTCTCGATGTTTTTGAGTATAGTTTGATGGGGCAGAGGGAGAGATCTCAGCAGTGGAACTTCATTGTAAAGCTATCAGAAATTAAAAAAAATGAGAAAGAGAAGGGAAGGGAAGGGGTGAAGGAATGAGGAACTTAAATTATGCAGGCCTAAATAACAGAATCATAGAATAGTGAATCTGGAAGAGGCCTATAAGGCCATCACATCCAACCCACTGCTGCTCCATGTAGGAATGAAGGAATTAAAGGATATCTGTCAGGTGGTTGTCCAAATTTCTCTAGAATGCCTCCAGGGTTGGAGCACTCACTACCTCTTGAGATAATCATGTCCACTGACTTATTACTGCTCTAAACTACGGCATATTTCCACATACTCCACTTAACAGGATGGTGGTTATCCAAATCACTAATATAAAAAAGTGTCCTAATGCAATTTTGTTCCATTGATGGTCCAGGCATGATCCAAGTCCTGGAGTATCCAAGATCCTGGGGAGAGGTGTGCAAGGAAAGGGCTAAAGATCATGTCCAGTATCCCAAGACTGGACAAGGCTTGCACTGAGCCCATCTTCAGCCGAATGAGGGCAACTCTACTCATCTGGCCTTTGGCTATCTTGCCTAATCAGGATTGTGCTTTTACAATACTGAGCTAGTTTTTACCATGGCCCAGAGTCCAGTCGAAAGTTTCATGTTCTGATGTAGGCGGTCCAGCACATTCCGGAGGGTAGCGTCATCATATTCAAATCGTTTCCCAAACACAATGCTAGAAATTATATTTGTCACTGCACAGTCCAAGTAACGGAAAGGGTCAAAAGGAGCACCTGTAGCATAAAAGAATGGGGAGAGTGATGGCTCATTGGCTTGGCATTTAGTGTCCCTCCCCCAACATACATCTTCCTCAAGATCTTGGCTTGCAACATGGTAAATCTAGCTTGTCTTGGGATTTTGCATAATATCTATGGAGGAGCCCTGCTTTCTCTCTGTCCACCCTTAGCCTTTGTCCCTGTCTTCAGTAGGCCAGAAAAAACTGAATCAAGAGCCAGGGAAGGAAGGGACTTGTTTTTTCTCCTTTTATTAAGCATCACCTATCATGCTGGGATGTGTTAAAAGCAGTTATTTAAGCCATGAAGACCTTTGTCCTCATCCTGTAAACTTCAGCACTTACCTCCATTGTAATGAAGTGTCTGGAAAGATTAGTCCACCAGCATATCATCTCTTGCCTCCCAGGCATGTTTGATAAATTTCAGTTTGCTTACAGAGCAAATAGATCCACGGAAGATGCTATAGATATCACCTTGCACACTGCTCTTACCCATCTGGAGCTGCAGGGGACCTATGTAAGGATGCTCTTCGTGGACTTTAGCTCTGCTTTCAATACAATTATACCTCACAAGCTGATATCCAAACTTAAGGACCTTGGTTTCTGTAATTGCATCTGTGCCAGGATCATGGATTTCTTATCAATTCGCTCACAGATGGTCAGATTAGGGGACCACATGTCGTCAGCCCTCACTCTCAACATGGGCACTCCACAGGGCTGTGTACTGAGTCCACTACTGTTCAGTATTTACACCTCTGACTGCACTCACACTCATCCTGAAAATAAAATCATCAAGTTTGCCGATGATACAACAGTAGCGGGACTCATTTCTGGTGGAGATGAGTCCGCCTACCGAGAGGAGGTGCATCGGCTGCTACAGTGGTGCAGAACTAACAATCTGATAATAAATATCAATAAGACCAAAGAGCTTATAGTGGACTACTGAAAAAGGAAACCAGACACTCAGCCCCTGATTATTGATGGAGTTTGTGTAGAGCGGGTGATGGACAGTAGGTTCTTAGGAGTTATTCTACAGGAGGATTTGACCTGGAGTGCCAACACTGAAGCACTGGTTAAGAAGGCCCAACAGAGACTATATCTTCTGAGACTTCTCAGGAGGGAACAACTGTCTAAGAAACTATTGGTAACCTTCTACCGGGGCTTTATAGAAAGCATCATCACTTACTGCCTCTGTGTCTGGTTCGCCAGTTGCACAGTGGCAGATAGAAGGGCGCTCCAGAAGGTTATAAACACTGATGAGAGGATAGTGGGCTGTCCTCTTCCTCCTTTGGAAGAACTATACAACTCCAGATGCTTGAGGAAGACATCTAGAATTCTGAGAGACCCTTCACATCCTGGCCACCAATTTTTTGAACTGTTGCCGTCTGGCAGGAGATATAGGACTTTTAGGTCGATAAATAGATTAAAGAACAGTTTTTATCCCAGAGCGGTATCCAAGTTAAATGCAACAGTTTTAGCACCATCCTAATCAGTTTTTAAGTAGTGTTTTAAATTTTGTAAGCAATTTTAAGTTTTTAATATCTTGTATGGTGTTTTATGTGTTTTGTATTGTTCCTTGTTTAGAGTGTGTTGTGGAACAGCACTCCAATTTCGTTGTGCATATCTTGCATATGCATAATGACAATAAAACTCTATTCTATTCTAATCAGTTGTAAATTTAGGACCTATCCAGACTGGATGCTTGGGGGATATGAATTGGATCCAGTTACCAAAGACCTGTTAAGATTGGGTGATGGAGCCATGTACCATTTGGCATTTACTTCCTATCTGAACAGCAGATGGCAGCTTGTTGCCTGAACACCTATCACTTAAGCACTTCCCCTTATCTCCTGTGGAGGGTCAGGGGAAGTGAAATAATTTCTTTTACATCACACTTCTTTCTCTTTCTCTTGGTGTTGCTCTGTTCACTGCATTCTCTCTGTAACAAGTAATGAAGAGAGTATTCAGGCCCATCCCCCCCTGAAACCTTACTCATGTTTTCTGTAAAGGCTTGGATTAAATACGATACTTCCACGAAGATTCTCTCCTCCATAGATTTCTTGCCCAGCCCAAAATTCCGGAGGACCGTCAGAGAAAACCTCCGCTGTTCCTTCCAGGCCTGGCCGTAGGGTGCCATGATTATTCCTGCAAAAGAATGGGGGAAACTGAAATGGATCAAGCCCTTTCCAGCAACAAATCTGGAACAAAAGGACAAAAGGAACCCAATCGCCACTGCAAGAGTGTACCGGTTACCTTGTAGTTGTGGCTAGGCATATATTGGGAACACAAAGTGCAGCATCCAGACCAGAATCAAAGAACATAAAAGGCACTGCATGCTAAAACAACCAGAAAAATCAGCAGTAGCTGAACAAACCCTGAAACAAACTGGACATGTAATCCTCTTCCAGGACACAGAGGAACTAGACAACACTACCAATCACTATGTCAAACTACACAGGAAAGCCATTGAAATCCACAAACATGAGCACAGGTTCAACAAAAAAGAAGAAAGTCTAAAAATCAAAGCCTGGCTTCCAATACTGAAAATTACAACCTGCAAAGGGTCAAAGTACAATGATTCCCACCCAGGCACAAGCACCAGTTCTCACATTAGAACAGTTAATGACACCCATCAACCACAGAGAAGGATTACTGTCACCCCTGATTAAAGTGAAACTTCTTAATGCCTCCATCACAATATAATGTCTAACACCTATAGTCCTACATAGAACAAGTTTCCCCTTTCACCACAACTTTAAAACCCCACAGTCTCACTCACTCTATACCCCAGCACACAGAGAGAACTCCTAGTTCCCTGAGCTCCTTGCTCTCTGAAGATGCTGGCCATAGAGTCTGACGAAACGTCAAGAAGAAAATTTCCAGAACATGGCCAAACAGCCCGAAAAACTCACAACAGCTATCAGATCCTGGCTGTGCAAGCCTTCAAGAATACAAATCTTTGTGTCCTCAACATTTGAGTGCTCTTGTACCAGGGGACAAAACCCCAGTTGCCCTGTGTGACATACAGCTCTGTGCCTCTCCTGCATTTTTTCTCCTGGTATCCAGGAAGGAAGAGTCATAGGATCACAGAATAATTGAGGTGAAGGGGGCCTATGAGGCAATTGAATCCAAAGCAGATCTGACAGTAAAGGTAAAGGTAATGGTAATCCCCCCTGTCCCCCCCCCCCCGCACGTGCATGCTAGTCATGTCCGACTCTAGGGGCAGTGCTCATCTCCATATTCAAGC
>JAHTLZ010001885.1:0-10250 GCA_023846285.1 Phrynocephalus versicolor
AGAACAAGGAACATTCTTTTTCTCTCTCACCAAGGTCTCAATAATGGCCACAAAATATATATCTTCAAGAAGCAAATGGCAGGCACCTGCACCTGCATTTATTCATACACCCACATCCAGAAAAATGAAGTAATTGTATACAATTCCAATGCTTCTAGTCCTTAAAAGTCCATGCAATAAAGCAGGAGGCTGCAGGATTTTGGACATTTTGTGTTATTTGAATCATCTGTAAAATGGCTTTACTTGTACATTATTTCACCTAATTTGTACAAACAATCTCCCTCATTATGACCCTTCTGCTTCACAATGGCTTGATATCTTGCACATTAAGAATAATGTTGTGGTTCCTCATCCTCACATCTGAAAGTGAGATAAACAATGTTACATCTTTGCACTCTAAGCAAGGAAATGAAAGAAGGGGCATTCTTCTTTAGGGATGAGAAGGCATTTCTATAGCTGTTCCATGGGTGAATCAGTGCCATACATTTTTTCTTCATTTCCCCAAATTTTCAATTTTGCAGGTTTCTCCCACTGCTGCCCCCAATTTCATCATAGTTTTGTAAACTAGATAGCTTTTAGTCTTCAAAGTGAAAGGTCACCCTATGATCGGTATTATAACTTATGGAATGGAGATGAAGGGATGAAGAAAGATGGAGAACAATGATACCTCCAAACTGTCACCACACTGAGAAAAGAGATGATGGAAACCAGTGTCAAAGAGGTCATATGGACAGAGACACCAGGTCAATTGGGTTGGCCTTTTTGTATTGCTGAAGAGCTTGCTTCTATGACAACCCATGTAACTGTACTCTAAATTATGACAATTCATGTGTTACAAACCTTGTTCTCAAATGTGTGGTGCACTGGTTAAATGCCTTTACTGTAGGTAAAACTGTGCTCATGACCTGAGATTCAATCCCAGGTAGCAGGATCATGGTTGACTCAGCTTTCCATCCTTCCGAGGTCAGAGACTACTTGAAGTGGTATGGGGTAGCATATATAATAAGAACACTTTCCAAGAAAACCTCACTTGACCTATTCTTTCTTATAAATTGGTTCTTCTTGATGCCAATGGAAGAGCAAGATAAAATGATCTTGAATTACTTTCTCTAGGACACTGTCTGTATTTTGAAACTCACAAGTCATGACCGTTTTTCTGGCAGCTGAATGACCCAGGTGCCTAGAACTCTCCAGGATCCCTATGAAAGAAAAGGAAAGGTTTGAAGTTCTTCAACCTATTTAGAAGCTGGCAAATGTCACTGGGATAAATTGCAGGGAATTTCAAAGGCTGACATACATTTCCAGAGGTTCCTTAGGGAAGTGTGTCGCAGGGTAGTCTGAAAAAAGGAGAGAAAAAGAGGTTTGTGGCTTTGGATTATAATAGGCAAAATTCTCAGGCATGGAATGTTGGGAGTCGTAGTCCAAAAACACAAATAGGCATACCTATAGAAAGAAATCAGCAGCCCTCTTGATTGTTGATTACTTATTGCAGATAAGTAGTGTTTCTCTCCTGTTATGCTATTGCACAGTTGATCACATATTTCTTCCTTTATTTTTCTCTCACAATGCTCTTCCTGCCTGGTAATTTGGAACTAGCCATTGTTCTCTCAAAGGAAAGGCCATGCAACCACAGGCCCAGCAGGAACAAACTTATGTAACATGTCGTGGCAAAAGGAGAGGCATGGTGTCCTGAACCAAGGAGCAAACGAGACATGATGCAGATCCTGTATCTAGAAGTAGTGATCTTTCAACTAGGGAAAGATGACTGATTGTACAAGATTGCTGGAAGCAGAAGTGGGGCAAATTAATTCCAACCTCTTCAGCAGGTCTGATTGAAGAGATATCCTTGACCATGATTGTGGAGGAAAACACTGAAAGCAGAAATCTGAATTTTCCTGAGGATGTGTGCTTTTAACCTTAACAGAGACAAAGTTGAAAGAGAATGTGGTTGTGTTGCACATCTTGTACTTCTAAGACCTGTACTTCTCTGTAGTGACATTGCTATTTTTTTTTCTGGGGAAAAATGCTTTTCAAAGCAAAGTACAGTATAAGGCAATTAAATCATCATCAACAAGAACTCCCTTCTCATTTCTTCCTGTTTTTCTCCCAGTGGCTGCTGATAATGATGCTCTAAAGCACAGTATACAATTTTCACCTGCTTGCACATGAGTTGTATGCCAATTGGCATCATGTGATGGCTGTTGCCCCTTTAGTGACCCATTCATGCTCACCAGCTAGGACAAATTGTGTTCTGTTAGTAGGTTAAGAATAAATCTTACTTCCTAATTTAATACACAAACCAGAACACAGTTTTTGTAGTTTTCGGCATTTTGGAATAAATTTGCAATCATTTTGCTCTGAAGATACATATACAGAAAGGTATGCATATAAGAGAAATATGTGGACAAAATACACATTTTTAAATAAAAAAAGTAAAATACAAGGAAATGTTTGTTTCAGTAGGCAAAAACTCTAAAACTAGTATGTCAGAGAAAGCTGCTTGAAAATTTAATGCATATGTTGGGTTTAAAGTGTGGCTATTAGCAGGAATGTGCACAAAATGTCTGCAAACCAGTCAAAAATAGATGCTTAAAAGGGACAGAAGAAATTGAGATCTGGATAAACAAATAACTCAAAGGGACTGTATCAACCCTCTTTAGAGAATGTAGAAAAGGTGTTATAAAGTGTGGCGAAGATGTACAGCAAAATCACATGATCTATTTTAAGCAGTTAATGGACATGAACCATGTAGGGCAATAAAAGTTCATCCCTTATATCCCATCCCAAAGACTCAAGAGATGGTGAACCACTAATCTATAAGGTATCACATTTGGGAACATATGTCTGTAAAGACTCTAAGTAATCTAGGTGAGTCATTATCTGGAGGTTGAGTCATGGCAACTGTACTTCTTTTCTTGAGAGATCAAAACACTTCGCTACTCCTCCAAGCAGCTTCATCAGTCTGACGAAGCTGCTTGGATGAGTAGTGAAACATTTTGATCTCTTAACAAAAGAAGTCCAGTTGCCATGACTCAACTTCCAGATTTGGGAACCTAGTGCTCAACATAGGACGGGACAGCTGGGAACTTAGCCAGTTGTACCATGTGCAATGTGGTGCTTAAAGCCAATGTAGTATGGTGATTACAAATGTCAGACTAGGACTCTGGAGACCTGAGTTCATATTCTCATTCAGCCATTAAGCCCTAAAAGTGAGTCACTGTACGTCCGCCTCATCTACTTCCGTGCAGTTAGGGATTCTCAATTTCCATGTGACATATGGTGATCCTATGTCTTAATGACTGCCAAAAAAAACCCAGTGTTAACAATCCCACTCAGCACTTGCAAACTGAAGGCCATGACTTCCTTTTTCAAGTCAATCCCTCAAGGTCCCATAGCCCTGAACGTTCCCTAGTATTAAAGTGTTCCCACTGAGCTTTTCTCCTCACAATGTGCTGAAAGTACAAAAGCTTCAGTTTAGTCATTTTTGCTTCTAGAAAAATTTCAGGCATGATTTGATCTAGCATTCACTTTGTTGTCTTACGGGTTGTTACTGGTACCAGTAAGGCCTCCTATGACACATTTCAAATAAGTCATATTTAGCTTTCATGTTTTGTCCAGCTTTCACATCTGTACATAGTAACCACAAATCCCTACCACATTGGTTATAGTAAATATGAGCAATCATTCCATGGTGGAAGGTGCTGCTCTCAGAATATGTCCATACCAGTGAACCCAGCTTTCTTTCATCACTTCTGTAACTGATATGTGAGTATGGGGACTGTTATGCTTGTTGACCAACCAGTTAGTACATGGCCACTATTCATTATGGCACTGAAGAATTCTCTTTGCCAAGGGATCACAATGTCTTGGAGCTCCTGAAGTTTCCAGAAATTTGTGGGTGGAACATCAAGTCCTGTGGCCTTCATATTCGTCATATGTCCTACTGTGTTAATTACTTCTGTGGTAGTAATGGGAAGAATTGATCCATAGCTTCACATGCCTTCAGGGACTGGTGGGTATAGAATTTCAGTGTTGAAATGATCTCACCATCACTGCAGGATTTCCTGTTTGCTTGGTGTCTTTTGCGGTCCTTATCTTTTATGCACATATAATGCATGATGTCTTGGGCAACCTTCTTTCAGCAAATGTCTTTCTCCCCTTCTTGCATTTCCAGGCAATTGTATAGATCTTGGTCGTGTTCCACCTTGGCTTTTGCAACCGCCCTCTTGGTTGCTTCGTTGGCAGCCACATAGCAAGCTACTGTCACAAACAGCATCTGTAAAGCAAGCTACTGTCACAAAACAGCAGTTTTTTGAGGGGAGGGAGGTTGGTGTTCTCTCTCATTCAAAGTTTTCATTATCTATGGGAAGGCCTGGACCTATTCCCAGTGGATACCAGGGTTCTACTGTAGCTCTAACCTTATTTCATGATGCTGCGGATTTCCCTGGTGGTGGTGGTGACAAATTCACAAAATGCTGTCCAGGTGATGTCACTTGAGGGTGTATTAATACTGGTATTAGTACTGACAGAATCATGACTCCAAATCTTTTTAACATGATTCTGTTTAGTGTCTAGTAAGTATAATTGGTTTTTATAGTGTTATTAATATTTGTAATTGTTTAATACTTAATTTTTGAAATCATTTGTAAGCTGCCTTGAGTCCCTCTGCAGTGAGAAGGGTGGGGCTAGAAAACAAACAACAAGCAAACAAGTCGCTCTCCAGATTCCAGACCTTCCTGGTGTCTAAGCTTTTTTTTTAATGACAATATTCCAGTCACATTCATTGAGAATGTATGCTCTCATGTACTTTGCTAGCTTTCTAGAATGAAAAGCAACTTGCTGTGTGTGCGTGTGTGTGTGTGTGTGTGTGTGTGTGTGTGTGTGCGCACGTGTTATTGGATCATCCCTGACTATTAAAGACTTCCCGAATTCTTTAACAAATTTGTATTTATGTCCTCTACCCTAATAAATCATGAGATGATCCCCCCCCCCAGTTGTACAGTTTTATTAGATCAAAGCACATGCAGAATGTTAGGTAGCAGTTTTACACAGCAGCTGTTGCTAAGTAAACACACAGTTTGCCATTGCTGCTTGGGACCACTTGGTATATATCAAAGAGTCAAAGCTCCACTTGGCTTTTTGAAGATACAGTGTGAAGATTAGGCAGCTTAAGCTAAGCAGTTTAATGGACACATTATTTCCAAAGATCACCTTGCCACTGTCATTTTCACTAGCACAACCTTTGCTAGCCAGCTTCATTCTGTAAATTGTGTTCCTCTCTAAATATCACGGAAAGCAGCTCACCAGTAAGAAGTTTGGTTGAATTGTGCATTACACAACATTTCTTAAACAGGATGGTGGCATTGCATTGAGATGGTCTCCACATTTATTGCTAAACACTCCAATCTGCACTGTTTGTTTACCTTTATATTGTCTTTTTATGCCTTGATATGCATTTTTAATTAGATGCGCCTCAGTTCCTTCATTGCCTACATTTGGGAAGCACACTTTTCACCAACTCTGCAAATATTTGCTATTCTTTGGAGGCCAAGTCTCTTTGTTTGCAAGGAGATTGCTTCAACCTGGTTATCTGTTATATTATACATTTGGTCTTTTTGAGCTTGCCTGTGCAACTGTTCAAATTCACACGGAATTCTTTTTTTCTTTCCCTTTCTTTCCCTCTCCTCCTTTTTGAAAGACTGACTGTAAATGTCGGCTTATTGAATCTTTTTTCATGTCAAAGTCTGCATTGCTTCAATCAAACTCTGCTGGAGGTCTGTTTTGAAGGGAAGGGATAGGATTGGATGGTCGATGGGGCAGAAAGCATTTAGAGAATAATACTCCACTTGACATTGTCCTATGTAACCCTGTTTCATTATAACACATTTATGAACATAAGAAGAGCCATGCTGGATCAGGCCTAGGGCCCATCTAGTCCGGCTTCCTGTATCTCACAGTGGCCCCACCAGATGCGTCTGGGAGCACATGAGACTAGATATCTGTCTCCTGATACCACTCCCCTGCATCTGGTGCTTGAAAATTGTCCCCTCTTTCTTGTCCCTCCACTCTTTCTCTTTCTTTTAGGTGCTCCTTTCCACAGCATCTTTTCACACATTCTCCCAGACAGAAATGCACATGTTATCCATGCATACACACAAACACATGCAAGCAAGCAAGCAAGCGAGAGGTCAGCTGTCAGGGAGCGCTCACACAGCCCCTCCTCATTCAGTGTCCTCTCCCAATGTGATGAAGGCAGCAAAGTCATTGACTGCAAGGCACCCCTGAGGCAACTCCTCACGCACCACACACCCTCTCGTCTTTTGCGTTTCTCCTCCTCTCCTTCTCCTCCATGGCTGCCAACTTGGAATTGACTAAACATTTCACCTATCCAATAAAGTGTAATACTATCATGACCCAATTTGTCCTTGTTTTGGTTAGCACTCCATGTTCTAGGAACATCTCCTAAGTGCTGATTAGGGTGTTGAGGTGATTTTAAAAATATGAGGGGAATGGGAACCCCAGTAAGTGTGTTATCGCAAAACAACAACACTAACTACCTACTAACTTAATCGGGTGTTCCCTGCAGGATACTTCAGATGCAGAGAGTGTACCTGTCAATTATATAAACACTCTGTGTGTATCTGACTCAGTTGTTTACATGCTCTTTGCAAATGTATGTGTGTACACACACATGGGTTTACATGTGCAGATAGTAAAACAAGCTGAAATGGATGGAGTATGAAAAGCAATGATCTTAGCATTGCTTGTTTAATAGTCTTTGAATGTTGAAAAAGGTAGACTTGGAAGGGAGAAACAGGTTAGCATATAATGGTGACAAATAGTTTTCATTCCCATCCAGATATAAGAAATGGCTTAACCTTTCAGAGGAGCCAGATACAATAGAAATGCAAAGTTTATAGGCAAAATTACGGAAGGGATGGCATATTGTCTAAACAGTGGCAATAAAACAAACAAGTGTTGGGTAGTAAGGCAAACCAACCTGTATAGTGTGCTAGGTAACAAGTATGGTGAGATAAGAACCCTTTGTCCCTGTTTCAAGCCACAAGTAATGGAGGCGAAGCTCACCATAAATCCTTGATTAGCTATTTCCCACAGGACTCTTGTCAAGCTCTTCTGTTTGGTTGTGGGTGCCTGAAAATCAGAAACAGGGTATTCTGGGAGATCTAAACTCTCTCTCTCTCTCTCTCTCTCCATCCATCCATCCATCCATCCATCCACCCACCCATCTGCATAGAGAGTGGTATGCCAGTGCAGTAAGAAATTGCAGACAGATGACTGTACTTTCCACCTTGAAGGAAAGCCAGGTGAAGCCCTGATGTTGTAAAATGTCATTATTAGCTTCTCTAAGAGTGCTTCCACAGTGGGCATGGGGACAGAGATTACTTCTGAGCCTGCCACAAGGGTTTGAAACTATGTTGACATCACTAGGATGAGATCTGTTTTTGCTGGTGGATATCTTTTAGAAGTTGGGTGTTGTTGTTCAGTTGTTCAGTCATGCCTGACTCTTCATGACCCCATGGACCTGAGCTCGCCAGGCCTTCCTGTTTTCTACTGCCTCCCAGAGTTTGGTCAAATCCATATTGGTTGCATCGATTACACTGTCCAACCATCTCATTATCTGCCGTCCCTTTTCCTTTTGCCTTCAATCTTTCCCAACATCAGGGACTTTTCCAAGGACTCCTCTCTCCTAATGAGGTGGCCAAAGTACTGGAGCCTGAGCTTCAAAATCTGTCCTTCCAGTGAACATTCAAGGTTGATTTCTTTCAGGATGGATAGGTTTGATCTATTTACAGTCCAGGGGACAATCAAGACTCTCCTCCAGCACCACAGCTCAAAAGCATCGATTCTGCTGCGATCAGCCTTCTTTATAGTCCAGCTCTCACTTTCATACATCACTACTGGGAAAAACGTAGCTTTGACTATCCTGACCGTAGTCTGTAAATATATACAGACCTACCACCTGGTGGCTGTAAGAATGAAGAGCCATTGTCTTTGTGGAGCTGTAGGTCATTGATGATGTGTTTCTGAGGATTTCTTTTTTTGGGGGGGGGGGTACTGTAACTGACAACACGTCATCTCTCCTGAGTCTTTCCTGTAGAAGATTGGCCTGAAGTACCTCTCTGGCCCTGTTGATCAGCCAGGAAGCTAAACTTGCCGAACTGGCTACATTTCTATTGTAGTTGTTATGTGGACTGAAGGAAGGAGAGATGCCTGCTCTCACTGTTTTGGAATGAAATCCCCCCCCCATTTCCCTGTTTTGGTCTGCAAATAGCCAGCCATTCCCATAATCTTATTTCACAACCTCAGTTCCATTGGGGTGGGGTTCCCTGAAAGATCAGACAGTCCACCTTCTCCAAATATTATACTGTACACTTTTGGATCTTTTAAGAATCAGCCTCACTCTGTACTGCCTGTACAGAAAAAACAAGAGGAGCTGCTTTCATCTGACTCTTTAGAACCGCAAAGACAGTTGTTTGGTAAATGCTCAGTTTTTTTGTTTTTGTTTTTTCCTGGCAAAGCATCAGTTCATTCTTTATTTATCCTGGCGCTTGCTCATCCCTCATGCTTAGTTATAAGACAAATGCAGCCAACCAAGACAAATGAGAGGTGAGGCATCAGCAGAGCTATTTGCCTAGTTAATCATTGTCAGTCACTCCCACCTCAGTCCTTCCCCCCCTCCTGCAACAGGGACCCCAAATCTGCCGGAATCACTGCTGGTATGGGCCTGACCGGAATTTTCTTATGGCTTAAGGAGCCCGTTGGCCTAGATCTCATTTCTCTCTGACACAGCAGCATCAAGACTGAAGCAGTGAGGGACAATCGTGGAGAGTAGGATCGGTCTCACACCCCACCAATTTGATAGGGACTGGACCTCTTTTCTCATTGCAACCCGACAGTGTGATGTCTGCCAAGCACAAGTGTTCTGGCCAATACACCATGCTTAGGAAACAGCTCTTTCCACCTTGTGGAAAGTGAGCTTTTTAAAATTCTGTCCATTTGATTAAATAAGGATTTAGAAAAGGAAGGTGAGCTAACAAAATAAATATGTCCAGTAAAGTAAGCAGTGGAAGATAACATAATCACAGACTGGAAGGAATTGTGTGTTTATTTAGAAATAAGAACATAAGAACATAAGAAGAGCCATGCTAGATCAGGCCATCACCACATCCTGTGGCAGGGAGTTCCACACACTAACAACACGCTGGGTGGAAAAAAAATATTTTCTTTTGCCTGTTCTTACTCTCCCAGCCCTCAATTTGAGTGTATGTCCCCTAGTTCTGGTAATTTGTGTGCGAGAGAAGAGTGTCTATCCACTTTACTCATGCCCTGCATTATTTTGTACATCTCAATCATATTCCCCTGAATACTGGTCTGGACAGGGCCACTAGTCCTGCATGGCTATGGAAGTGATTCATTCCCTTGTCTTCCTCAGAATTAAACATACTTTGTATAGACTACTAAAAATTAAATAACCACATACTTTTAATCTCCTCCTGTTCTTTCCTGCCATCCAAATTCTCTGTTATGCTGACATTGCATTAAGGTGCACCAATGTACATTGCAGCTCCTTGGGCTGGCTCAAGTTACTCTTATCTCAAGCACAGAGTAAGGTGTCACCCTCTTCTATTTTGTGTACAGAAGCTGACTGAACTAGAAGTCAAATTATTAACATTGGCTAATTGGTCTGCAGCTACATCTGCCGCGAGGCAGGATCTGATGGGAAGGCTATGTGGAACATTCAGTTTTGTCTCTGAAAGGAAATGAATGGCCAAGGATCTCACCAGAACCAGCTGGAAGAAGGAGCTTCCACAGCTGCCCCTAGCCCCTGGCACTGGAGGCAGCTGTCTCACTCTCGTCAGTCCAGCCTTGGCAATCCAACTTGGAAATAGGTATGTGTATATAATATATATATATATGTTTTCGTAGATTTTCACGGGTATAGGTATGCATGTTAGGGTGGATTCGGGTTTCTTCCCGTGTAGAAATCTGGTTGTTTTGGCGACGTTTCGACGAGGTCTCACTCGTCATCTTCAGGCCGGTGTTCTGGCTTCTTTCTTCTTGAAGCAAAGCGTGATCTCAGTTGAAGTCCTTCTATAAATACTGCTGGGGGGGTGTGGTTTGCTTGCTCTGTTGCTGATTGTAGGTTCGTTTGTTCTTTTGTGATCTGCTGTGTGGCTGAGGCGATCGTTAAGGGATTAACTGCTGGTGGGTTAGATGGCTGTTTAGAG